>JAXQQM020083379.1:0-20546 GCA_034641835.2 Pinus albicaulis | reverse complement strand
CTTAGAAGAAGTCCAAGTCGGTGCTTGGCAAATACAGGTTGGAGCCTGGGAAATTGAAGATTGGTGTCTTCATCTAGGGTTGGAGCCCTACATATATTGTACTTGATTTATTGTAAAGAAGAAATTAATAAAAGCATTTATTCTTATTGTTCATTTTGTGTTCTAAATATAAGATATTTAACTGGTAAAATTAACAATTGAAAAGAAATATTGATTCACCCCACTCTCAGTATTTCCAACATAATGATGAACCACATTAAATTGTTCGAAACATAATTTTTCCTTGAACTTCAAGCCCCTCCGCACTATTCGGAGTTCTCTAAGATCGGTTAAGGACTCGGTTTGCCCAAGGGATGGTAAAGGTGCTTACCTGATTCCTTGCTCCTGTGGGGCTCCATACATTGGTGAAATTGATCGATCAATTAATCAAAGGATTCAAGAGCATGCGACAAACCTTAAGCATGGTAGGTCACGCTCCTTTGCCTTAGCAAAGCATGTTGAAAACACGAAGCATCACATTTGCATTGAAGAGGCTAAGGGTATTGCTAGGATTGACCATTTTCATCACCGTAAGTTAAGGGAAGCCTTAAAAATCGAAAAAAGACCAGTTAACCTTAATAGAGACGATGGGTGGAGAGTTAGGAGATATTGGAGTCTAGCTTTTCATTCTTAGTTGGTGTTTAGTTTTAGCATCCCTCCCCATTTATTTTTATTTATTTATTTTCTCCTTTTAAATATTTTTTTCTTTTTATTAACCCTTTATATGAATATTAACATTACTCTTATTCTCCCTTGGCGAATATTTTTAATCAATAGATTAAACTAAAACATATTTTAATAATATAATTATATAAAACTATAACCTAAAAATGAATTTTAATAGAATATATTATTTTTCTTATTCTTTTAATTAGCCAATTAAATTAGAATATAATATAATAATAAAATATATTAAAATCATAATATGTAGAACTAATAAATTAAATTAAATTAAATATATATAATATATTATAAAAAATATATCAAAATTGTATTATTTAAATTTAATAATTAAAACATAATTACATAGAATTAATTTTCCCTTTCTTAGTCAAAATAGTTGTTATTTTATAACAGATAGTTAAATCTTTTCTTCATGTATTTAAATCGGTTTTATCCTCTTGTCCTGAAGATAAACTACACTGACTGATTCGACAAAATATATTCATATGTGATTTTCATCGAAAGTCATTCTATACAAAGAAAATGTGATTAATCTAAAAAAAATCTAATTATGATTATTATATTACTAATATCAATATATTTAAAATTATTTTTATTAATATTTTATTTTTTTCACCTATATCAAGAATAATAATATATTAATTTATATATATAATTATTAGGTTATATTAACATTCATACATTTTTTTACTCATTTCATTTTATTAATATATTTATTATATTTACTTTAGTTATTAATTATTTAATTGAAATAATTTCACCATTAGTTTATTTTATTTTATAGTTTTCTTATAGTATTTAATAATTACTTCTTCTTTTTTAAATTTTATTAGCATTTAAAAAAAATTAAATTGTTTTTGACTTATTTCTTCATATTAATAATTTTATTAATTATTGTGAACCTTTTAATTCTGGTAATCCTTTGTTCATTTTTTTCATATTTGATTTTTTAATGTTCAACTAACCTAACATCTTTTCTTTGTTTTTGACCCTGCATCTCTCACATATTTATCTTAAAGTGTTTGATCATATTTCGTAACTTTGTCCTCAGGATGAGCCACACTTGTTGGCTCAAAACATAAACAATAAAACTTTTGATGTGAGTAATTTGGAAAGACGTAGTTTAACTTATATACGAAATGCCCTTTTTGCAGAGCATTTTTATGGTTAATTTTAATAAAAAATGCAGTAGATATTTTTAAAAACTTGAGTATAAGTTGTTTAATCTATATAATTTGAGTGTCTCTGTTGAAAATTGTAACTAGGTCCAGTCTTCATAATGACCTAATTATAATCATGACACTGTATATTGTTTATATAGGAAATAAAAAGAAAGAAAGAAAGAAAGAAAATTTATATTTTATTTTTGGAGTATGGGTTTCATACTCAAGTTTGAGTCAAAAGCATGTTCTTTGTACTTTTAGGTTTTCTAGGTCTTTCTAGATCTTTCTAGGATAAATAAATAATAGTATTGGTCATGTGTCATAGTCTCATTTGGAAACTTTGTAAATTATAAAGAAAAAAAATTATTTTGTCAAGAAAAGTCACTTACAATCCCAAGACCAAGTCGACCCAAGGAGCAGATCAAGTCGGCCTTAAGGGGGGGGAATTCAACCCTCAAGACAGGGCACATAAAGGAGAGAATCTCTACTCATTTGGACATACATCAAACACAATTTCGATCTGCAATAGCAAAGTAGAAAGAGAGTAGTCGGAGGGACGAATAAGAAGAATAGAAGCTAAAATTTGCCTATAGATCATCTTCTCTTGTTTCTCTCTAGGGTTAGTGAAGCTCTCATTTGTAGGGGGTGAAGTTCTGTTGCGGAGGGGGGGAGGGGGGGGTGGGGGGTGATTTTGTGAAGCAGTTGCAAGAGGCCAAAGTTGCAGCATCATAGTAACACTATCGAAGTTATGGAAGTTGTGTTGAGAAAGATCTTGCTAGGGGTTGACTTAGTGCTTGGTAGGGTTGTTGGCTTTGGTCTTTGGGTCTTGGAAGTCTCTTTTTTAAGCATATTCTAAAGAAGAAGAGAAGCATTTTTTGGGTTTTCCCATTGGAGGGGTTTTGCCCTGGCTTGGAGTCTATATCTTGTGTACTTTGTCTTGTTGTGATCTTCATGGTTTTGGTAATTTCTTGATGAACAAAGATCTAATAAAATAATAAAAGGCCAACACATATCACAAGTAATTATCAAGTTAAGGAAAATCATTTGAATACGTAAGTCTCTTAATTTTTCAACATCCCTAGGGGTTTTTCAAGGTGTTGAATCCATTTATGCATTCAAAAATGTATTTTAAACAATAAAAAATCACAATCTTGGTTGACATTGTATCATTAGATTTTGGTGAAAATGTCATTTCATCTATAATTTAGATTACGTCATCCAAAAATGCTTGAACATCATTTCTAATCATGTTTGATTGGTTGCATTAAATGCACTTATTTCAATGTATGCATGAATTAATTATCGATGACGTGCATCAATTTTTGTTTTACAATAATCATCAACCTATATCCATATTAAATAGAAATGAACAACAAAGAGCTTAAATCAAGAACACGACGTGCATTATAGAGAGTTGTGAGGAGCTTTTCCAAATTTAATGTTATTCTCGTTAATTATAAGCTACAAATTTCATGTAATGTTGTTGTTTAGAAAGGTTCATACATTTTGTATATATAAAAGGTATATTTGAACATTAAATGTTTGCTAAATAAAAAAATAAAACATAGCAAAAGTGAGATAAATGAAATTAAAAAGTTAAAGCATATATATATATATATATATATATATATGCTTTAACTTTTTAATTTCATTTATTAAAAAGTTAAAGCATATTAAAGCATATATGCTTTAACTTTTTAATTTCATTTATTAAAAAGTTGAAGCATATATATATAAATGAAATTAAATTTTTTAATTTCATTTATTAAAAAGTTGAAGCATATATATATAAATGAAATTAAAAAGTTAAAGCATATATATATATGCTTTAACTTTTTAATTTCATTTATCTCACTTTTGCTATGTTTTATTTTTTTAGCAAACATATATATATATATATATATATCAACTTTGAGGGTTAGCTAAATTGGTCACTAATCCGTTGTTAAAGCACCTTTGAGAGGTCACGAGTTCAATTCCCTCAACACTCTCAATGTCAAGGTTCATGGTTTGAGAGGTCATGGTTTAGCCAACAAAAAGTGAAATATATATATATATATATATATATATATATATATATATATATATATATATATATATATATATATGTTGAAACGTTTCAAATACATAACTCTTCACTTTGTGAATTACTATAGAAAGTCCTTCCACGTCTCAAAATTTTATTTGGGGTGGACTGTATTTAAATAAAGAACATGGTGTGAATTACAGAGAGTTGCGAGGAGCACGGGTTTAGAAAGTGATGGACACCAAGCGTGTAATGAAAGAGTTTTAAGAGTTACAAAGGAATATGTCGTCATTTTGTAGCAGCGCTAGACCCATAGGAGATGATAAATATCACTAGTAGGTAGATACTATGGGGTTGGATGGCAATGTATTTATTGGGGTAGTTTTAGTAGAGACATCCAAATCCCTCTAAATCACTTGTTCAAACCTCTAAAGATACTTTCTAGACGAGGGTTTATCATTCAGACATAAAATCTAATGGTAACACTTGTCTTGAGATTTTGAAGGACAAATGGTTTCTTGCATTAACAATTTTCAAGTGAGGACACAACGAAGTAGTAGACTAAAAAAAATGTTATGAAGTAAATGACCCTTTTTCATTTTACTTTCAAAAAAAAAAATCTACATTAATTAGAATATTTAAATGAATTTAGTGCCCGCCAAAGTCATATGTTAACTATCCAAAGTCATATAAAGGTTTAATATATCAATTATTTTCTACATTAAGAATTAGATTGTAAGCAATTTTTTAAAAAAACATATCAACATATTTGTTGGAAACACCATCTAAGTCTATTTTCGTAATTTGTATGGAAATTTTTGTTTTAGAAATGAAGGAAGATTATGTATACAATATTGGGATATATGGAAAGAGCTTTCATATGTACAATAGCATAACACTCTCTTGCTTACCTATATATGCAATTATGGCTTAATCCCAAATTGATTTGTAGGCTATATATGTGCAGGGTGTTAATTTAATAAAATATTATAATATAAAATATTAATTGCATTTACTTCAGCTTGCTCCTCCCAAGCTCTGACAATATTGTCATTGTCAACCTTGTAGCTTCTTAACTCAACCCTTAAACTTATGAGAGTGTCCATCTAGTCAAGGGATCCTTCATATTAAACATATTTACCTATCACCTTGGCTTAAGTGCAATAAGCCTGTGGATATATGACTATCTAAAACACTAATTTTCAAGTCAGTATGCTAGTTAGAGACACAATCACAGATCATAAATCTACCCTGCCAATCACTTATTATCCCATCACTCTGATGTTAACACATATAGGCATACAACATAATATGTAACCAACACACTCAACAAACAAGCATCCTTTAAGGACTATAGTCTATAACCAAGCTCTAAACTCATCTACCTAGGCCTATTTGATCTAAGTGTTGAACTTAAGCAATATAATACCACTCTGTAACACTCCCTCCTATAGCCTTGGAGTTCCCCAAGCCTAATGTGAGGTGTTACTTTGCTCTAACCCAACTTCCATGGTCTCATTATGGAAATGGGGTTACAAAATTCCTCCTTTCCTAAAGTTAGTGGAATTAAATTTAGACAACACCCTCACATTTAGCTCATCGATAACTTTTCCAAGATTTAAATTTATCGAAATCTGATACTTGCATCAAAATTTATGGCCATTTAAAGTTTCACCATTTAACCCCAACCATATAAATAAGAACCTACCATGTGGCACCCACATGAGATCCACATGGTGTCCATGTGGCACCTCCACCTCACCCAAGTGGTTCCATTGCATGGAAAATGCTCCAGACCTCCAGACGAACTCCCCTTCACAATTACATATGGGCTTGACCCACATCATAGCCTCTGATCTTGCATACAAGCGCAATCCACTAGATGTCCTAAACCTCTAGATTAATCTAATTGTCTCAAACCTCCAAACTAATCCGACTTAATATTTCCCCACACCACCTCTCTTTGTGTAGGCCCCACCCTGAACTTCTATTGAACCTCCTTGGCAATGGGATCTTGCCTTGGACACCGCAACATGCTAACCCTGAAGGGCGTCACACCAGATCTCACATATCTGATTCACTTAACCCTACAACTAACTCGATCCGACCCATCCGGAATCTGGTTTCACTAAGACTTAACACTTGCCATTTTTCCCTGAACACCTAGACTCCGAACCTATTTGGACTACTCTAATTCAGTCTCGAATACAAGGCAATTCCTACCTTAGCAAAATAGAATGAATTTCTATTTTTTATTCGAACACTTTAGGGATTTGACTGGGGATTCTCACCGAAGTATAGTGTCACTGAAAACATTGTCCTCCACAAGTAATAATACCTTCAATCAGATGATAGATTACAATGGAAACCCCATTTCATGCTAACTTTATATGCATTAAACATAACCATAATAAAAGCAATACATCCGTTAACATGCCTATCACCTGACACAAGAATCAACCAAAGCATCACTGCGACTTCAATTGTAAATATTGATATAATAACACCCCATTAATCACACAATGGATTTAAACAAGCACCACCAAAATCATTGATGTTACACACCATACAAACATTACTCAAAGACTTACACTAGCCCTCAGTAATAAATAACCATGGCCATCATAGTATATCAATGATGAAAAAACACACACAATGAAAAAATAACTGAACCCAAACAATAGACACTCACACTATGTAATTTACCCCTATACCCAAGAAAACATCATCATTCACAGGGATCTGCAAAGCCCCCTCAAACCTTGAGAACAAGCACACTTGCATCTCATTGAAAACAACTAGGAATAGTACAATTCCTTTGTGCACGTTGCATACACTCATTATCATTTACAACAATATGATAATTCATGTGCAGTAAAACCACATAAAAAATACAAGTGTCTTAAGGCATAGTGTCTCCACCTATTTCCTTTCTTCAACTACGCTTCCCAACGTGCTCCTGCTCTAATGCAAACACTTGTTATGGAGTTATCCTTCTATCTTCCAAGTTCACTTGCAAATCCCTGTATGCTTAACATGACATGCAAGCACCCACAACACACTACCCATGCCTGTGAACCTTGCTAATACCAACCACTTTTGATCCCCGACGTGTAGTTCGCTCTCTTTCTTAATGCAATGTTGTCTCCATACTCTCCCAAAAACGATCCTATCTCTTCTTCCTTCCCATCGACTCTTTTTCTCCACCGACCCCCTCGCGGCCTCTTGCGTGTTGACCACACAATGCAGCCCATGAGGAAAAACAGAGGGGGTATAGGCTTGTCCTCCATTTAGGAAGCCCATCTCCTCCTCCCTGCCTGCCATGTTGGCCATTAATTCTAGTTAGGAAAACTAGTGGCCATTAAATGAACATCCTTGACTTGACCAATTATGAAGCAACTCCCCCTCAAAACTTTGAATCCATATCCACTCCTCATAATCAATCACTGTGTTTACATTTCCACAATATTTACATGAATTGAAATTCATAATGATAATTACAAGAGGGGTATCAAAAAGGGTTGTTACACCATCCTCATTTAGTTAATGTAAAATTAGGAGCTATATGCCATTCTCTAAGCAATTTTCTAGCATAAACATTACTATATAGGCAAATAAACTATCATTCATTTTAATAACAAACAAATGCAATTTTTGTAGATGAAAAGTAAAGATGCAAAATTATATATGAATTGAAATGCATGGTGATTTTACAACAATTCCAATTGGATATCAAACAAAAGCAATAAAAAAAAAATGATACGATCAGTTTCCTTAGATATTTATCTATTTCTACTCATGGTTATTATTGTTTTGAACACTTATGGTGATTAGATGGGCGTTTGTTGCAAGTCTATGAATTGGATTGCACATTTTACCTATGTATTGAAATCTCTATTCATGTAAGAACAATGTTATTAGGAAGACAATATGACTAGTCATATTTAACAACTATGTGTGCTACACAATTAACAACACACAAAAAATTCTTTAAGAGGCACTCTACTCCACCCCCATAGGTTGCTTTGTCATCCATAATTTTTTTTTTTCTCATTTTAGAAAAATATTTTGTTGGTGTGTATGTTTTAACCCTGTACATAAATTATCTGCAAACGAACTCTTAAAACAAAAAATAAACGATAGCGAGAGCATAAAACATAAACACAAATACACACAGAGGTTTTCCCCTGGGTCCCAAAACCGTGACTACCAACTTGATTTTTCATTATATTCCTTTCAATGTTACAACACATATATATACATGCCAAAGCATTCATAAACCCCAATCCATTAACCCTAGATTAGAACATAACTGTTGTTCCCTTGATCGAACCTACAAAATACCATGGGAAAAAAAACCATCATGTTCAAAACCATGTGCAAACCCATGCACAAAACCATAGGCAATTTCGCCCACCTAATATAGGGCCTTATTTTTATTTATTTATTATTTTTTTTTTTTTCGGGGCGTTTCCCCAAACCCTATGTAGGGGGGGCTACCGCCCCCCTGCTACGCCCGACACAAGCGTAAGGGGGCTGGTCCCCCCCGCTTCTCACCTGAAGCTAGTCATGGAAATAATATAACACACACCCGACATGGTGAATCTCTAGTAACAAATAGGTAGAGCACTTTATTTGTACTTACATATCTTGCACAATTACCAAACCTACAAATCACAACTAAGGATTTTACATCCCTATGCTTGTTCTATAATGATAACAAGGGTTAGTCTTAACGGATTTACCAACCTCCAAGCATAAGTCTAACAAATTTTATTGTAGTTAAAATATTATCCAATATGTTAGTGTTTGCATCTTACCATAACTCTAATTCAACATAAGATACTACTAAGTTATTCTTTGTTTGTACGTGGATACACCTTGCTCTACCCACATTTATTATTTAAAACTGAGATTCTCGATTCTTCAACACATTTGGGAAATCACTATGGAGGGGGTTGGATACAAAGCCATAGATGCCAATAACCTTCCATCCTCGAATTAATGGTTGGACAAATGTGACTAATCAAACCATGGTGCATTTATTATGCACTTATAATCACAAGCACCCAACCCCTTGTATGAGAACTCAAATTTTATTTAGCAAAACTATAATAAAGCTTAGTCACTCAACTCTATAAGACATATTGACCCATTTGAAGTTTCTTTGACTTTCAACTTAATATGCAATTAATGTATCTTTCCATTTACCAATTATTATAAGATATTTAACTTTAATGTTGAAGGAAGCTAACAAAATAATCAAATTGATTAAGTTAATTCATAATGTTCAATGATGAGTTCTTGATATCTTGGACTTGACATGACCCACACATATAAACAATGTCAAATCAACACCTTACCCCTCATTGTTACAAAGTCAATGACCAAGTCTAGTTACATTTTTAGGAGTGATTTAAAGGTCCAAAAAAAATAAAATTCTTCCACTATGATATGGTCCATATAACATCACCAACTTAGTTAGCATTTTAGTTGGATATATTAATATACTTGGAACTTCATCTTATTTTAAATGTGAAACTAATGCAACTCCCATAACACATCATTCTCAAACCAGTTTACACCATAACTAGAGCCATAGATTTACATCAATCCAAAAGTTAGTGCATTGATCAATTAAAATCCCATCATACACAAAAACATCAAACATGCACAAAATAAGTTAATACCCCTTTGTTGTACATTATTAATTTAGGTTTAATACCTTGTTCAAGTAAGGTGGTTTATCACATATTAAGTTAAAAAAGAAGTTTTTATATCTATATGTAAATAGAAACTCAACAAGGCTTATAAATCAAAGTTAAGGCATGAGGTTTAACACTTATTCAATTTCCAACTTCAAAAGAAAAACAACATCTAAATAAATTTGAACCTTAACGTAAAGACAATATGAAGTGTAAATATAAGTTCTATGTGAATTGAAACTCTTATCTACTAATTTAAGCTCTAACGAAAAAATGTTATTTGATAAAAAGTATAGAACAGTCTTATCTATTTTCGTTATTTGATAAAAAAATATAGAACAATCTTATCTACTAATTAAAGCTCTAATAAAAATATGTTCTTTGATAAAAAGTCTGGAACACAAATATAAGCTTTATATCTACTAATTAAAACTCTAATAAAAATATGTTCTAAATATATTCTTTTTAAAAAGTCTAGAACACAAGTATAAAACAATCTTATCTACTAATTAAAACTCTAATAAAAATATGTTCTTTGATAAAAAGTCTAGAACACAAATATAAGCTTTATATCTACTAATTAAAACTCTAATAAAAATATATTCTTTGATAAAAAGTTTAGAAGACAAGTATAAGCTTTAATAAAATTATAAGTTCAAATACATTATGAACCACCCATAATTTCTAAAAGTGTTTAATAAAAATATAAGTTCAAATGCATTATGAACCACCCATAATTTCTAAAAGCGTTTAGATACATAGATTCTCCACATACTCATTACATATCATAATTAGAAGAAGTTTCTATTATATGCATACAAATTTTTAATCTCAATAACTGTCGATCAATCATTAAAACAAGTTTGAATCACAAAGCAAAAAACTCGGACTTCAAATTAGCATATAAGTTCCAATATATTGTAAGCTTCCATATAAATTGTATGAATATTTAAACACATAAATTCTTTATTACACATATAATTTTCATAACCATATAATAAAATAAACTTACATATATAGTGATGAAAAACAATTATTTCCCTCTTTTGTAAATGACTTTTCAAGGTATATGGTGGACATCCTTATAACCACAATTAAACCCATATATATATATATATATATATATATATATATATATATATATATATATATATATATAATTTTTTTTAAATAATATTTAAAATTATAATTTTACATTATTATTGAGAATTATTTTTATAATTATAATTAATTTTTTAAACATTTATATATATATATAATTTTTTTTTCTAATAATATTTAAAATTATAATTTTGTATTATTATTGATAATTATTTTAAGAAGTAAAAATAATTTTATAATTTGTACATAAAATTAAAATATAAAACACTTATTTCACAATGATTATCACATTATCAAACTTTAAAAAACATATAAAAATAAGAATTTTAAATGGGATGAAATTTTTTCACATACATTTTTTAAGTTTTAGAGTGCAAAATACAATGTGTTATTTTTTATAAATTAAATTATATTTTTGAATATTAAATAGAGTATATATAGAACCAAATAAAAATTTTAGCCAAATAAAAATTTTAACTATAAAATATAGAATAAACTTACACATTCCTATATAGAATAAACTAATAAAACTTCCGAGTCAAAACTGAGACTTTCCAAAATTACTTGATTATATAAAAATTTGATCACACATTCTCAAAATCCATCCATGCAAGAAGGTAGATTTCCCATCATGTAGAATTCAAGTCTATATATTACATGTTGGCGGTAGAAAATAGTGGTGGCAAACTAAGCTTTAAGCTTTGGTTTGACCATATTGTAAGCATCACCCCATGGGTATTTCCGAAACAATAATCCGTCCGTCAAGTAACGGCAATGGATTCGGATAAACCCTCCTCCCGTCACGCCCGTTATTGACATCAAACATAAGGCATCGATTGGATTTAAAATCAAACGTGAAAAAAGCAAATGGATATAGTATCATATCCGTTCCTCATCGGATTCCGGCAGCACGTTCTTTATAATTAAAGGCCACTTACGACTGTGTCTTCCAATTGGAAAGAAAGAAAGAAAGAATTTGATTGATTTGTAATAAAGTAACCAGAAATCTCCTGCCCTGCTACAAAATTTGGCCTTTCATGACCAAGACGTAGCTCTTCGATGCGTAGAGTAGTGTAAAAATGGAGCATGCGATGCCACACTACCGTACAAGTCAAGGTTACAATGACCATGGCTTCGGAAATATGACTGCAAAGCTTTAAATTCCGTGCAGAAAGGGCATTTCAGAAAGAAATTTGGTGGAGACTCTGCAAAGCTTCAAGTTCCAACCTGAATTTTGATTTTTTGGGACGAAATTTGGTTTCAAGTTGCTGTCATGGACAGCGGAAGAAGTTTAAGACCTTCACATTCAGCCCAGACTGTTACAGTATCCACGACTCCCTTGCTTTCGAACGGCGACGGTTCGAATTCCCCGGAGGCCAGCAGCAACAGAAGCTTGCCGAGGCGGGCTAGCATCCGCGGGGCTGCGCGGTTTCTGCGACGGGCTAGTAGCAGGAGGATACTAAGGGAGCCCTCCAGGCTGGTGCGGGAAGCCGCAGCTGATGAATTGGAGGAACGGCAGACGGATTGGGCGTACTCGAGGCCGGTGGTGGTTCTTGACTTCTTGTGGAATCTCGTCTTTGTTTGCATTGCCGTCGTAGTTTTGAGTCTGAGTGCGCGTGAGACCCCTCGGACGCCTCTCAGGTTTTGGATTGTAGGGTATGCTTTGCAGTGTTCATTGCACATGGTGTGTGTGTGGTTTGAGTACAGAAGGCGCCTTGCTGTGTTAGGCATCTCGGCTGGCAGCAGCGATTCTGGGTTTTCGCTGGTATCTGGTGGTAGTACCAACAGGGAAGATGAATTCGAGGTGAATGATCGAGTGTCGAGACAGCATGCCAGGTATTTGAGGTCTTTTTCGAATCCCTGTCATGATTTTTCCAAGGGCCAGCAAAATTAATATAAATCAAACGTCTTCAATTATATTATCATGAAAATACACAGTACAAAATGATCTTCAACGGCTCCCCCGGCTTCATTTCGAGTGAATTTGTTAGCTAGGAGAACTGGAGTATGCATAAAATGTTTTCATTTAACCTTTATTTCCGACCGGCTAATTAGCCATACAAACCAAAAAAGAGACAAGAAGAACAGAGAGCCTGTAAGCATCATATCACAGAGGTGGTTGAGGAGGAAGCAGAAGAGGTGCTGCATATAGGCCAGATCCCTCATGCATGTGGAAATCTATATGCTAGACTCTAGCCTCTAAATCACGTTGGCGATCATTGGTACGATGCTGGTTCTAACTAATGTTGTCCAGCTGCTCCAGAATTTTATTTTGATTGAATTGGATGTCATTTATGTAAGCCACCAGCTCATTCCTATCCTCATATCAATGATCCCTGAGGATATCCAGATTGTCTTGGACTCCTCACAGCTGCTCAACTATTGATTCTAGAGTTGGCAGCGAGTCCACATGTCCTGGGGAGCGGCCCTGGTCATGGGCTACCTCCCTCTGCTTGTCGAGTCTGCAGTTGACGAGCTATGGCTGATGGCCTGGTGCACTATTGGCCCTCGACGGGGCTTGCCTCTTAGTCGAGGCATGACTACCTTCTCACCAAATTTCCAAGCCGGATGCTCGAAAGGGGCAACGACTTCCACAAAGGCACTTCCCACCAGAGCCCAAACAAGAGACCCTAGGACCAAACATAGAGCAGGGAAGACACACATTATGGCACAATAGAACCCACACAACTCAGGGCTGGCTGCAAACTTGCTCGACTCCAGGCAGTTTTCACCGCCAACACAGAAAATGGTAAACTGCAAATAACTCGACCACCCCACCCACCAAGCCGTTACACATAACACAAAGTTACCCAACTAGGACTGATGTAGAATGGCCGTAGCCCTAAGACAAAATACACTGATAGCCAGGTCCGAGGAAAGGCAGGACTGGAAATTTTGAAGACTTACAATCAATAGAAAGGGAACTGATCCCACAAAGCGTTCTCCACCCCAGAGCCATTGGACGCATTCTAGGGTGTTTAGACCCTAAGTCGTGGGCACAGAGTGATGTGGTAGCGGCCCAGAGCCCCAAAGCCACGGGCCGAGCGTGTTAAGGCTGCGACTCAAAGATTTACTGGGCAAATCTAATTTGGTTCACCTTCAGTTGATTGTGCAGTGCCTCCAGACATCAGTCGTTCAGTCACAGTCGCGTCAAAACAATCATTGACATTCTCTTGGATTCATATCTAGGACTTCAGAGTTGAGATCACTTGGTGATCTATCAGATCCATGTTTTGGTATTATAGATCTGTTGATCTGTAGATCATATCTATTTGTTTCCACTTCATGATGTATCTAAAGTCCTAATTCAGTATCAACCGTATTCATCAGTTTGCTACAGCCAATGTCAGTGCATATCAGCTCTCAAATTCAGTTTCCTTCATGCATAAGAATTGGTATGGTTATATTGCATGTATGCTATTTGTTTTCAGCATCGTAAATATATGTAGCTATGGATCATTGTACTCTTGTTTTCGAATCATTTGATGACGATCTAAGAAGAAGAATTTGCAAGGGTTTTCCCCACGGTGGATTTTGCCCTAGTGTCAGACTAATCCTAGTGTCTCTATGTGTTCATGCTTCTCTTCCTTTGATATTTTACTTTCCGCTGCTTAGACGATGACGATGATGATGGTTTTTTTCTTTTTGCATGGTTTCATATTTTGATGGTTAATAATATAGATCTATATAATGGTATAATTATTTTGGGTGAACTTAACATGTTATTGAAGAAATGTAACTATCAAAGTAAGGAACAATGTTGCTTTATGAAAAATTAACATGGTACTAGAGTTGGTTGAAGAAAAGCCACGAAGATCACCCATGGAAACAAGTAGAGGATGGTAGAGACCTAAAAGAATTCTAGGGTATGAAGAAAACCTTAGGCAGTTAGTGGATAAGGGTTTGAGAGAAACCCTCGTTTATGGTAAAGTCTTGAGATTTGGTGTATGAAACTCTTGCATAGCCTTTGTAAAGATGCTCAAATACTTGGGATCGATTTGACAGATGACCTAGTTGTTGATAAAGTTGCTGATTTAAGGCAACATTGTTTTATGGTCTATGGATGGCTCTTGAAGGTTGGTTCAAGAGGGAGAGGATAATCTCTAATTGAAGATAAGTATTCCTTGACTTATAACCTTACTCTTGTTTACACTTATGGATATGATTTCTATGATTATTGTTTCTAGTCATTACTTCCTGCATGTATATTTGAGCACCTGGATATTTCCAACCTCTGTGATGAGATTTGATGAGTGGATCTGTTAATTTTGCCTATGTTCTATGCCATTTCAGACTAGGGCACAATACTGAAGAAGATAGAACATACTAACAGATCGATAGAAGACAAGCCAAAAACAGAGATAGAAAAATGGTGGCGTTACGGCGATCAGCAGGATGCTTCAACCAGCAAAGTCTCTAGTAGGTCATTCAGCCAAGCGTGTCACACATATAACCCAGAACAACCCAAACAAAGAACAGTCCATATATATCACAGCTCCAATGCTATCCAGAGAGAGAGAATTCCTCCACACCAATGTGTATCAAATGAATTCTAAGTCTCTCCAATATATAGGAATCTTTGGGGGTGTGACACGTCCTTTAAGACATTTAAGTCTATATTTTATTCCGGGCCGACCTAGCACATAAGTGGAATAAATTCAAAGTACATGTTCTGCTCATCCGATCGAGATGATCTTTAGATCAATCTTACACCTCTCAAAAAGAGGAATCCAATAAAAATATTGGGATCGTCATTTGAGCATCACAACCCGGAGTTTGGACCTAGTTGTCCAATTTTAACACTCCCTCTCAACTAGGGAGAACTCTGTCCACTAGTGCAATCCAAACATCGTGCGTCATGCCGCCGTAACTTGCTTTGCTGGCCTCTTTATTTCAGAATAGAAGTGGGTTAGTCACAAAGACATCATCCCCCGACTGACAAATTCAGCCTAGAGGTCTGAAACCTCTATCAGACTCACAAAGAGTCTCCAACCAACCTGAAGTTGGTTCATCTGACTTGAAGTCAGGCAGAGGTCCGAAACCTCACTATCAGACTCACAAAGAGTCTCCAACCAACCCGAAGTTGGTTCATCTGACCCAAAGTCAGGCGGAGGTCCGAAACCTCACTATACTTGATCCCAGATCAAGTGGTTGGACCATGCCATTCTAGATAGAGAGTACGGCAAATTCTGATGCGTCCATCAGTCTTTGCTACTAGTCTCTAGCCTTTCCCAACTCATTGGCCAAATGAGAGGTACTTCCCATGAGCCCTGAACTCAATGGGTAGGATGCATACGAGGCACAGATAATGAGAGGTGAACAAACTCAAAATCACAACGGTGGGGTCCAAGCACACCAACAAGGTTTGGCAATCCTAGCCTTGTGGTTGCCCATAGCTCCGAGAAGCTGTCCCCAAAGCCCCCAGAGCTCCCAGAGCTCATCGTCCAACAGGATCCTCAGAATAGGATCGTTCCACGATACCAAGATTCTCACGGAAGGTTAGGAACATGACCTTCCCCAAGGGCATAGTGAGAATATCCGCGACCTGCTCATCAGTTCCTATATGATCAAGCCTTACGGCGCCTCGCTGTACCATATCGCGGATAGTGGTACCAGCCATCAACATGCTTGGATCGTTAGTGGAACCCGGGATTCTGTAACAAATGAATCCCCCTCTGGTTATCATAAAGGATAAACGGTGGCATCTAGCACATGCTCGAACAGCTCACAGAAGAGCTTTCGCAACCAAGTGACTTCACAACAGGCCATACATGTTACAATGTATTCGGCCTCAGCGGTGCTCAAGGCTACCGACTTAAGATTCCTGCCCAAAGCAGATCTACCTGTGAAGTAGCATCCAGATGTGCTCTTGCAATCCACCATACTGCCAGCCCAATCGGCATCAGTATATCCATGGAGTGTCATACTCCCAGCAGTGTATCTCAGCCCATGGTCTATCGTGCCTCAGAGATATCTCAAGAGTTTCTTGGCACCAACCCAGTGAATGTTATGATTAACCATGTGTTGACTCAAAGTGTTCACTGCACAACATACGTCCGAACAGGTGTTCATTAAGAACATTAGGGTCCCTATGAGTTGACGATACTCAGTAGGACGGGCCCATCAATGCTGCTACTCAACTTCTTAAAGTTGAGTTCCATGGACTTACAGTCCATCATACCAGAAACTTCATAATGTATTTTCCTTGAGAAAGGAAAATCTCGCCAGGTCTCTGTTAGACCTTCAGGCTTAGACATTCGTCCTAGGTCCTTCATCTCGAACTCAGCAGCGAGCTCCCTCTTGCACTGATGAATGAGAGGGTCAGCTCCTGTTAGGAAGAGATCATCCACATACAGCACCAGAGTGAGAGGCTTCTTTCTATTAACCTTGCAGTGAGGGTTCAAATCAGCAATACTACAAGTGAAGCCCAGCTTCATCAAGTAGCTATCTATCCTCTCGTACCAAGCTCAGGGTGCTTGTTTCAGCCCATAGAGGGCTTTCTTCAAACTGCAGACATGAATGTCCCGATCCTGGACTTCCAACCCCAGAGGTTGCTCCACATATATCTCTTCCTTTATCACATCATGCAGAAAAAAAATACGGTCTTCATATCATCTGATGAAGACTCCATCCTTGCATAGCAGCAAGGACTATAATAGATCGAATGGTGGTATATCAGGCTACAGGTGCAAATATGTCATCATAGTCTAAGCCTTCCTTTTGAGAGAAGCCACAGGCAACGAATCTTGCCTTGAACTTTTCAGCACTTCCATCACATCCATGCTTGATCTTGTGGAGCCATTTCGAGGTGACAACTGCTTTGTCCTATGGTCTTGGAAACACATTCCAGACATTATTCTTCATAATGGACTCATACTCTTCGTGCATAGCATCCTTCCAGACTTGATGCTTTACGACTTCCTCAAAGGATCCAAGCTCAGATTGTGCAAAAGTACTCATGGCTGCTAGATGTCCTGGAATTTATATGGCTTCTTGGTTTTCCTTCAGAATTTCCCCCTCTGAAGCCATATGTCCCTGAGCCATGAGGATCTTCTTTCGTTGAACAAAAGTATCCACTCAGGAGCGTATACAGATATATCTCCCTCTTAATGTCAGCTTCTCTCTCGAGAGAAGACATTTATTTTAAATGAGGGCATCCCAGACACCAACTAGGAAAGGGACTTGATCTCCCACAGTCAAAACCATCCAACAGACTTTGCTGATCATGATTTCAAGATTCCAACCATGTGACCAAAAGTTGCATAGACTTCTCAGTTTACCATAACGCTCCAATGTAAGACTGATACAGTCACATGCTTGCTGCTACATAGGTGTCCATCTATGTCACTGTCATACAGGGGGAACATATCAACAAGCCTCAGCTTGTTTTAGAAGTCCTTTCAGCCACTACCTCTTATTCTGTGAGTAGCTTCTTCAAACAGCCTTCTAAGACTGCAGCTTACAAAACTAGGGATCCAATCTACCTTGGTTTATCCTGCACTTGAGGCATTTCACCTTGATTTGCTTCCAGTTCTGCCCATTTCTGGTTATTTCAGCAGACTGCTGTCAAAATTTGCCTAGCTCAATGACTTACATCTATGCCCATTTCGTCAACAATTTAACCACTACATAGAATTTCCCCAAGGACTTCTGCAGTCAACCCTTAAAACTTCCAGCTTCAAACATGGGTGACTGTCTATGGCACTGTCATAATGACAGTGACATAGAATCACAGATTTAGAATTATCACATTCATCGCGGCTTGCTGAATATGAACTTCACTTGAAAATCAGTCTATGCCATATGCACAAATCTGGGAATTATTACCATTGGTCTGCATCCAATTTTAGCTTGAATCAGTGGCTGCCTCAGATCACATGGTCAAAATACTCATGTGATAACCACCTGCAATCTCAATGCTGTCTTGTTCCTGTTAGCATTCTGTGTAATTTCACCAGAAACCGCTTCTCAAGGTGGACCCAGTTTGTAAACGATTATCAATTTTCCAATGATCCCGCTTGGAAACATATAGCTTATCTAATTGCCACATTTCTTACTTTTGACAACAGATATCATAAGTTGACCTTTTAACGGCCTATAACCGCAGAATTTGAACTTGAAAGCCATGAAGCAACGGAGCAGAGGCCTCGGTCCAGCAAAGTTCGACAATGCACAAAGTTCAAAGAAGCCGCATTTGTAAAAAATACCCCGAGAATGTTATTCTGAAGGTCTGCATCTTTATCGCTGCTCTTCGAGATCATCAAATCGGACCGGTTGTCCCCATAAAAAAACTCGAAGTCCAACGCCTCTGCGACCTCGAATGACAGACCTTCCGATATGTTCCCGCTCTGCCCGTCGCTTTTCCAGCTTGTACCTCCGCTTCAAGTTATCGATCCGTAGTTCTCTTTCCCTCTCAATATAATGGATATTAGAACTATAGAGATGTTCACCACCCCGATTCCAAAGAAGAGCGACGGGGTTGACAAATAAATGTTCTATCTAGTTTCCGATAAGTCGAATTATTTCGAACTGCAGAGATCTATCATTGAAAGGCTAGCTCGAAGACAGCACTACGAAACGCTATTAAATTTTGACGCCAAATTTGAAGACGAATGCTCAATCATAAATGTTACAGATTCCGCTGCCAATTTTAAAAAACAACACTGCTAGATTACTTAGAGGAGTTTCGAACCCTCGCACTGTAAGATCACATATTAGACAATTTCTTCCCAGTCTTCTCGTCACGCGAAGAAGTGAAAGGTTTTAAGTCATCTGTGATGTCCCTTCTCGATCGCTTGATTTTGATGAGCAAATAAACCAATCTTTCTGATTTCGAATGTACCTGCGGTGATAGCGGAGTCGATTGGTGTTGGTGGCCACTACGTCTTGTTCCAGAGCAGAGTGGGCCTTTCTTCAATTCAACGGACGAGCGGAAATTTGGTGGGGGCCGGAACAGAGATCGAATCTTTTGTCTTCTGGTCCTGCCCGGATTTTCACGGCATCAAAAAAATTTATGAGATCATCCCGCCTTTACTTGGCCGGACTCTGTAGTATATACCCAGGGCTCTTCCGGCTTCTCACCATTTCCGATTTTGAACATGTGGCAGCATCGTGTGCACCGCGACTTGTTCCTGAGCTTCCTTGCATGGCTGGCCTTGAATTTTCGTTTTGCAATATCCTGAGGGGACTCGAAAAACCTCCGGCACTTGCACTCAGAAATGACGCCCGCGTCCATCACAGCCTTTCTGAATCTTCTGACTACTGCATCAGCCGGCTCGTCCTCCCCCACAAAGACTTGGGCATTGTAATGTTTTCCCTTGAACCGTATTACATTTGCATATTCAAAGGAAGGATTCATCACCAATTCTTTCACCCCAACTACCGCCTTCTGCCGCCCAGCTGTATTGGACAGAAGACTTATTCAGTTGCCATTCTCACGTTGTGGTATTGGCATTACACATCGTAAGGATTTTGTGATCGTATTTTCTTGCATGGTGCGATCTACATTCCTGCCTCTGCTTTGAATCCTGCTCTGCTACAGGGCCCGCATTTACGTCAGGGTCTCGGGCCTGTCTATGCTTTAGTCCACTAAACAGACTTGAATAATGCTTTGTGTTTGCTTCAAGGTCTCAGATCTGCTACAGAAATCCATGAAGTTAACTCAGGAGGCTAATTTGGACCCATTCGAACCTTTGTCACAGAACTTCTTCAGACTTCGGACTGCATACAGAGTGTGGTAAATTCCACTCCACTTCACTGAATTAGAACTTCGGTTGGCCTGGGGTCACTCGTCTGCCTCAAACACAAAGTCTCTTTTTGCCCAGAACA
>JAXQQM020066176.1:0-23096 GCA_034641835.2 Pinus albicaulis | reverse complement strand
TAACACTCTCCATAAACTCTCAAACACTATGGATTGACCAAATAAATGTATATATATTCATCCATGTAAACCAACTACATTCCTAATACATGAAAAGAAGGTAGGCCAATTTAGGAATGTGTGCATAAAGGGTGGCATGTTATCCAAAAATAAGTTAGAACCATATGCCTTCTGCCATAAGGATGAATTCATATCCAAGAAGTGTGCCATGGCACATTTGAACACACCATCAATAGTCAAGACACTCATCATGCTAAACAAAACCCTTAGCAAACATGTAACTCCTCCAAATCCACATACATTGGATGATGTGACATGTCTCCAAATATGTCAAAATGAATGGATTCATGTGAGAGAAACATCCAAAGGTGGAATTTGCACTAGGATACCTCAAAAAATAATGCTTAGTGTTTAAGGTAAACATCCTAGCAATCCTCCAAATATGAAATGAAGATCCTAAAAGGTGGTGGTCCATCAACACATATGCTGAAAGCAATAGTGTATTAGCTCCAAAACAGACTTCTTCCAAACATGATTTTCTTGGACAAGGCCTCGTGTTATGTGAGGGGTAACACTCTCCATAAGCTCTCAAACACTATGGATTGACCAAATAAATGTATATATACATCCATGTAAACCAACTACATTCCTAATACATGAAAAGCAGGTAGGCCAATTTAGGAATGTGTGCATAAAGGGTGGCATGTTATCCAAAAATAAGTTAGAACCATATGCCTTCTGCCATAACGATGAATTCATATCCAAGAAGTGTGCCATGGCACATGTGAACACACCAGCAATAGTCAAGACACTCATCATGCTAAAAAAAACCCTTAGCAAACATGTAACTCCTCCAAATCCACATACATTGGATGATGTGACATGTCTCCAAATATGTCAAAATGAATGGATCCATGTGAGAGAAACATCCAAAGGTGGAATTTACACTAGGATACCTCAAAAAATAATGCTTAGTGTTTAAGGTAACATCTAGCAATCCTCCAAATATGGAAATGAAGATCTAAAAGGTGGTGAATTTACATTAACACATATGCATAGAAAGCATAGTGTATTAGCTCCAACAGAGACTTCTTCCAAACATGATTTTCTTGGACAAGGCCTCGTGTTATGTGAGGGTAACTTACTCTCCATAAACTCAGGTATGGATTGACCAAATAAATGTATATATTCATCCATATGAAATAACTACATTCTTTTTACATGAAAAGCGAGTGAGACGATTTGGGAATGTGTGCATAAAGGGTGGCATGTTGTCAAAAATAAGTTAGAACCATATGCCTTCTGTACATAACGATGAATTCAAATCCAAGAAGTGTGCCATGGCACATGTGTTCTGACAATATTCAAGACACTCATCATACTAAACAAAACCTTAGCAAAACAGCTGTCTCCAAATCCACATACATTGGATGATGTGACACGTCTCCAGATATGTCAAAATGAATGGATCCATGTGAGAGAAACATCCAAAGGCGGAATTTTCACTAGGATACCTCAAAAAATAATTCTTAGTGTTTACGGTAAACATCCTAGCAATCCTCCAAATATGAAATGAAGATCCTAAAAGGTGGTGGTCCATTAACACATATGCATGAAAGCAATAATGTATTAGCTCCAAAACAGACTTCTTCCAAACATGATTTGCTTGGACAAGGCCTCATGTTATGTGAGGGGTAAAACTCTCCATAAACTCTCAAACACTATGGATTGACCAAATAAATGTATATATTCATCCATGTAAACCAACTACATTCCTAATACATGAAAAGCAGGTAGGCCAATTTAGGAATGTGTGCATAAAGGGTGGCATGTTATCCAAAAATAAGTTAGAACCATATGCCTTCTGCCATAATGATGAATTCATATCTAAGAAGTGTGCCATGGCACTTGTGAACACACCAGCAATAGTCAAGACACTCATCATGTTAAACAAAACCCTTAGCAAACATGTAACTCCTCCAAATCCACATACATTGGATGATGTGACATGTCTCCAGATATGTCAAAATGAATGGATCCATGTGAGAGAAACATCCAAAGGTGGAATTTACACTAGGATACCTCAAAAAATAATGCTTAATGTTTAAGGTAAACATCCTAGAAATCCTCCAAATATGAAATGAAGATCCTAAAAGGTGGTGGTCCATTAACACATATGCATGAAAGCAATAGTGTATTAGCTCCAAAACAGACTTCTTCCAAACATGATTTGCTTGGACAAGGCCTTGTGTTATGTGAGGGGTAACACTCTCCATAAACTCTCAAACACTATGGATTGACCAAATAAATGTATATATTCATCCATGTAAACCAACTACATTCCTAATACATGAAAAGCAGGTAGGCCAATTTAGGAATGTGTGCATAAAGGGTGGCATGTTATCCAAAAATAAGTTAGAACCATATGCCTTCTGCCATAACGATGAATTCATATCCAATAAGTGTGCCATGGCACATGTGAACACACCAGCAATAGTCAAGACACTCATCATGCTAAACAAAACCCTTAGCAAACATGTAACTCCTCCAAATCCACATACATTGGATGATGTGACATGTCTCCAAATATGTCAAAATGAATGGATCCATGTGAGAGAAACATCCAAAGGTGGAATTTGCACTAGGATACCTCAAAAAATAATGCTTAGCGTTTAAGGTAAACATCCTAGCAATCCTCCAAATATGAAATGAAGATCCTAAGAGGTGGTGGTCCATTAACACATATGCATGAAAACAATAGTGTATTAGCTCCAAAATAGACTTCCTCCAAACATGATTTTCTTGGACAAGGCCTCGTGTTATGTGAGGGGTAACACTCTCCATAAACTCTCAAACACTATGGATTGACCAAATAAATGTATATATTTTAATCCCTGACTTCTTTCATGATTGGTCTTAGCTATGTTCTTCCATTCCACTAAGGGGATACCCTAATTTTTTTTTTGCATGTCCACAAATCCATGAGCATTTTTTCTTGATATTTTACAAAACTCCTTCTAGGATAAGCCAAGGAATGCTAGAGTACTACAATTACTACCAATATAGACTTCCAAATGTCAATTTTCCTCTAACTAACAACCATCTATTACATTAATTCTTTGTTTAATCTTTAATATTTTCTAATAACTAGAACCAATCCCTCTTCCCATATCCATTTGGATTTAGAAAGATTCCAAGGCATTTGAATGCTTCCTTGAATTCAATATGAGGGAAAAAATTGTAACTAACTTTCTAGTTTAGTTTCCAAGCATATTGCAATTTCTCGAACTTTAACCTCCAAAATCATAACAACACTTTATATCTCTAGAATTTCGTATAGTTTTTGTTGCTTCTCTTAGAGATCCATTACTTAACAAGAGTACATTATCTATGAATAAAAGATGAGATGAGGATGATACCCTTGTAATCTTGGTTTGTTAGTTGGGGTTCTAACTTTTTGTTAGAGTTTTATTGAGAAGTGTTGTAGCTCAAATGTTCCGGGTGGGTTGGGATATCGAGAACCCACTGACAGGGCAAAGTGTCTACACAAACTGAAAAATCCCCTGGGAAGCAAATGCCAAAATTGAAGGCAAGTCCCATGCAGTGCAGCTGTCCTGGACTGTAAAATAACCTTGACCTCAACTTTTGGAGTTGGTTCTATTTTGTATAATTTGTCTGTTGATTTAATTGTGTCTGAGGTCACTTTCGACCCGTTGATATTTCACTGTGGGCTTTTCTCTTTGTGTCCACTGGAAGGTTGAAGCAACTGATCTTGATGGGGTATTGAACTGTGGTTCAGAAGTTTTCTGAATCGTAGATTACTTTGTTGAGTTAGATGGCTTGTCAAAAATGAGTATGATCTTTAAATTAAAATTATATCAGTGTTCAGCAATGTATTGATCTGTTTCTCTATTGGGTAGACTTACATTAACATCGATGTTAAAAGGAGATCTTGTTTGAGGAATTTTCTGAATTGTAGCATACTTTGTTGAGTTAGAGGTTTTTTTTTACATACAATTTTTAAATAAACAACTATTGTTAATATATCTATCTATATATATAATTTGTTATCTTATAATGTATGTGTAGGTTGTAGGTTGGCCTTTTCATCACGCTATCAAAAAGTTACATCTGATATGTCGTTGTGTTACTGGGCTGCCTGATTGATTTGCCTGATGGGAAACCAGACTAGTAGAACAAATTTATAGTCTTCAGATTGCTGAGATTTTGCGTTACAAGATCATCTGACATGACAAAGACTGCTGAGGATAGGCACACATGCCTTTTCTTACCGATTTCCCTTCCATGATATGCATTGACACAAAAATTGAGTTTTTAAGACCCAAGACTATAGAGTTGACTATAAAAGCCATGCTTTTATGGTTCAACGCCCTTGGCTAGTGTTCCCATACTGCTCTATCCCTAAGCGCGTTAGAGGGATTGTTAAAATTGAGTATGATCTTTAAATTAAAATTATAGCAATGTTCTGCAATGTATTTTTCTGTTACTCTATTGGGTAAACCTACATTAACATAGCGGTCAAAAGGGGTATTTCTAAGCGGGCATTGCATCAAAAAATTTGAGAATCACATGGCTATGTTCAAAATCTATTTATAATTTGAATGCCTCATTACATTGTTTCTCAAACATAGGAATCCTTTGCAGGTCTGCAATCTATGTATCAGGTTCCATATTCTAGATGATCTGAAGGAATGAGAAATGATTAGTGCATTGATTGACTGGATTTTTACGTGCATAAGATGTATGCTGCTATTATTTGATTTTATTAGTAGTCTCTTTCAAACTGGGCCTTGTTTTAAACGTGGTGTTCGTTCACTGGTGATATTTTCTGAAATATTAAGCAGTGGCTTTGGAAATCACTGTTATCTCTGCCCTATCTAAATGATATGAGTTTCAAAGGGGCGAATATGTTTGCAAGCAGGTCCCAAGTCCATGTTTACGTCCTAAAACCTGGTGTGCACCAGATGGAAACACTTACAAAAATAAAATAAACTAGGCTATTAAATTCTGTCATTTTGGCAAGAGCTGGATTTTGAAATCTCAAGGTGGCCTTATTCTGTTGTAGTGTAAAACACCTAGGACTGGTTTCAAAACATTCTAATATTTTCTTGTTCCTTCTTGTTTTTGCATATCCTCCAATGGTAGTAGGTCCAATACAGTGATTTCTACAGGATGGGCTAAGTGTTTTCTCAGCACTCAGCTTTTGGGTATAAGTTATTGTGGTGTTAAAGACTTCCCAAGCTTCAATGGGAATATGAGTGCTCAAACAGTAAGGCATACTGCTTTACGTTTTCCCTGAGCATCTTCAATTCAAAATAAATATGGGGCCTACTAGTGTCACAAAAAATTCAATATGTATTTGTGACAACTATATATTGCTTGCTAATAAGTTAAAAGACAATACTTCTATCACGCAAGCGTGCACTAAGAGTGTTCTGTTGGTTTGGTCTGTTAGATTGCAATTATACCAGAATATGACTCAAACCGTTTCTTCAACTCCATTTATTCCCAGCCTTTAGATAGTGGTACCACAACTGTATAGATGAAATAATCCACTGGATTCTATCTTCTAAAAATTGAAATAAGTACTTATCTATACATTAATTATTAGGTATGTGCATATAACATGTCCATTTCATACTTTTTCCTCTTCAATGTGAGATTTTGCACGCCATAAGTTCACATTCATTATGTACCTTTACATGTAGCACAAGATAATTATCAAGGAATGTAAAAGCTGATTCAACTTAACAATTTACATCAAGTCACTGCATGCATAAATGAGCACTTAATCTTTGTATCTTGCCTTTCTATTTCTTTTATTCTCAATCAGTAAAATACGAAGAATTTCTTTATATATCAAAGAAAAATCAGAATTGGGAAACTAAGAGCCAAGACCTAGATGAGCAGAGTCTCGAAGAATTCAAAACTTTAGAATCCATTTCATACCAACGAACAGTAAAAGCTATGATGGTTTGGTTTTGACATTGTTTTGACCTCTTTAGGACACAAAAAATGATGTAAATAAGGCCAAAATTGAGGCAGATTTAGGGCTTAAGCTTGCTTATAAGTTTGTCAATGTTTGACTCAATAAATCAACTCTCAAATCTGTTTTAGTACTCTATTTTATTTCTGGTTTTAGTTCCATTTGAGGAATCCATCGATAGTACATTTTGAATCAAAGTGTTTCATCGCAATAGTAAGATTTATTCATGTTTTTTGGAGAAACCAATATGTTTGTGGAATTTTACTTACTTTTCATTTATTTATGTGCAAAAACAGATGGACTTGTCTTATAAAATTACTATCGATGAAGAGGAACCTGTCATTGGCATTGTCAGGTGTCGAGAAGGTTGTACATTTGCTGAAATCCGTGATGAAATTGTGGATGATGGAATCGTTGAATACCATTTTGATTTTATCCATGATGGAGTAGCTCTAAATCCAAAGCAAGAGAAGAAATGGAAAGTTTATACAACACTTTTAGGCATCAAGAGGAAACTAGACACATTTGATGTGGAAACAAGGTGTGCAAACGCAGTGGAAGCAATACCAATCTTTGAAAACATTGAAGAGAATGTGGACGAACCTATGCATAAACAACCAAGAGTTGAAAATATGCCTTTGTCGGTGGAAGAAGCCACAATTGTTGATTCTTGTGTATTGGCATCTTGGGAAAAAAAAGTGAAAAGTTTAATGGAAGAGTTTGTCAATGAGAAACTTACTCTCAAAGTATATTCAGAAAAGGGAGAATCTAAAATAAAGATCCATTGTGAAATTTGTGCCATTGATTATGGAACAGATGATGTATCCTTGGTAGCGCGAACAATGTGCAACTTCAAAAACCATCATATGAAAACAACGTCCCATCAACAACGCCTTTCAATGCCAAGTGGTAGTGAAATTCCTTCATGTAACAAAGTACAACAAACAACGGTGGTTGGAGATCAATTTCATATTGATCAAGCAATCAAACTTCTAGATGATTTCAACAAGACACAAGAGCCTAATTTGTTCAAGGTGGTGGAAGCAACACTTGCAGACTATAAGGACATGAAAAAAGTGAGAGTTGAATGTACACGATGCAATAAATGGTTTTGTTTGGTTCCGACAAGTGGTAATATTGTCAGTTCTTTAAATGAACACATGAAATCAAAGAAGCACACTACTACTACGACAAATGAGGCTTCACATCAAGAGATTGGGCTAAGGAGTGGCATAGTTGGGAGACCTAAGAAGCCTACCAATGATAAGTTCCAGCAAAGTTTGACTAGGTTCTTAGTGCCATCATCACCATCAGTATTACATAGGGGTTCTACAAGTGCAACTCCTACTTCAGGTGTGTTAATTAGTGGTTAATTAATAGTTTAGACTAAACTTGAATATGAATTTGTATATTATTTTATTTATCATACTTCTAATTATTTATTTATTTATTTATTTATTGTGTTGTCATCTTATTATAGCTCAATTGTCTCCCTTGTTACTACAATGTTGGGGGTATTGGTATCCTTATATTGATAGAAATGGGGAGAGATTGGAAACAAAGGTCCTAATGGATGATCAAAAGGGTGGAAAATTATGGGCCATAGAGAAGCATACCAAGATCATGCTATGTTATGAGGGTATTGAATGTCGTATTGATGGTACATATAGGCATATTCATTGCCAGAGGGGTTCTGAAACAGGGACCCCTTTTGATTCATTAACATGTAGATTTTTTAAGTTGGTTCCAGAATGTAATGACTTCAGGATGCGATTATATCGTGAATCAAGGTGCACCAATAAAAGAAGTGAACGAGATACAGGAAAAGGTAGAAGATTGGACTATTTGACTCAAAATGAATTGAAGAATTCTGCAAGGGTTACAAATGCTAATCATAGATCAACAATGCGAGCTCTTTGGTGGGAGAGGACAAAGGTTGCTACACTCTCTATTAGAATGAGATCTCTAAAGGAAAAGTTGTTTGAATCGGCAGAAAGGAAGGATGTCTTTAGGTTTTGTAAGGATGTTTGTGAGGCACATAAGCAAGGAAAATTACAAGGTAAAGATGCAGTTTTGGAATTTGTCAAGGATATATTTCATAACTTGATTCATGAAAAAGCAGGGAGAAGGTATAGTACATCCACAAAATCCCTTTATGAGATGATCAAGTTATGGGGAGGTCCTAGATTACATAACTTTATTAGCTTGAATATGGATGGTCCTTCAATATCTACAACTTTAAGGCAAGTTAAAAAGTCATTGACATATATTCCAGGGGAGCACGAACACATTTTTGAGGAAGTTGGAAAAATTTATGCTTCTTATAAAGCCAAACATGGTATATATGGACCAATTCCTGTATGCCTTGTAGAAGATGAAACAATTGTGAAAAAATATGTTAGGTGGGTAGAAAAAAGCGATACACTGGTGGGGTTTTGTGGTTTGAAAGAAGAACATCAATGCCAATCACATTTCTTGGTGACAGTTGGTGAGGGAGATGCAGGCTATGAGATTATAACAAATTCTTTTAAAAACAATGTTATTGGACATTATGCACGTGTTATTATTGCAAACCCTTTACATGAAAAACTTCCTTGTTTGGTTGTGGTTGTTCATCCAACATGCAATAAATTCAATGCAAATTTTGTTTATCAACAATGGGAAAAGGTAGAATTTATGTGGAAGAAACACGTAGAAAACAATTTGGGACCTATTGTTGGTCATTCCTCGGATGGAGATAGCAGAAGAAGACAACTTATGTTGAAGGATTATTCTTCAACATCAGGTCTTCGATATCAAATTCCTTGGGAAGGGTGGAGGCTAAGTGGGTTGTACAATGGTTGCAATGTAACAGGATTGCATGACCAAGATTACATCCACAACGACAAAAAGCTAGTGAATCCTTTGTTTAGAGGTCGACGATAATTGGTTTTAGGAAATGAGTACATAAGTTTTGGCCATGTCAGAATGGTTTATCACACTTTTAAAGTGGATGATCACAAGCTTAAGTGTGAAGATATAGAGAGGATGGATCGAAAAAATTGGGGTTCCACACAACGAATTGCTTCAAGGCATGTTCAGAGGTGTTTGAAAGAGTTGAGAAGTACACCAAGTGGAAAGTTAGAGAGGACACTAGCTACAGAGACTTACCTAATGATTGTTGCTGACTACATTGACATCTTTATGTCTCATAGTTTGAGCCTTTGGGAAAGAGTGCGAAATGCTTCACGAGTTCATCATTTCTTCGCATTATGGTTATGTTGGGTACAAAAACAATCTCATACTAATGTCAACATAAATTTCATCAACAGAGAGGCATATCAAGATGTGAGAATTTCTTGTCATTTTGCAGTTTTGTTGATGAGATTGTTTCGAGATCAATACTCTAACTTGCCATGTGTTTTGCACTTGACTGGGTCAGATGTATGTGAGAACTTCTTTAGCAAAGTTGGTGGGATGGTTGGAATGGAGAGGGCTTATGATTTCACTGACTTGCTTCATGTTGTTGGAACCCTTAATAGAGTTGTTGAAGAAGAATCAAATTCCCAAGGGCTTCATTTTAATAAATCCCATAAGAAGCAAGAAAACATTTGGAATAAATTGCACCAAGAAACAATACAAAATATTGACATATTGTCACAATATGATTCAATATCCACAGACGCTAAAATTGTAGAAGCCCTTAAGAATGGATTGAAGGATGCACAAGACATTTTATCAACTCTTGGAATGAAACCAGAAAATTACACTCAATGTTCTTGGTGGGTTAAACCATGGACAGAGGATAAATATTATTCAACATTTCAAATTGTGGATGAAGTAGTTGATGATTCTCCACCGAGATTTTCCAACTCTATATTTCAATCTTCATCTTCATTGGTACACAATGAAAGTGAATTGCAAATAATGGAAAGTGAGTGGAGACATGAGTTGGATGAAATTTTAGATTCCACTGATGAAAATGTAAGCAAAACTATAAAACCAGTGGTGAATCTTGATGGTAAGGATATGTTCAAAGCATGTTTGGTTAGTCAGTTGAATGGAAATCCAACATTATCCAAAGATAGGTTGACAAAAGTGAGAATTGGGGTCTACTTTAGGCGAGATGGGAATACTCTACAAAAGGGTGTTTCAATTGGCTTTGGAATTGGATCAAATTGTGGGGTGTTGTTTGAAAACAACTCAATTCCTCCCACTGAACGTACTGCAAGAAAAGGTGTTCCTCGAAGTACAAAACAAGGTGTTTCTTGTGGAATGTGGTACATTGGAAGGGTTCAAAGAATAAGGAAGAAGGATGGTAATAGGGTGTTTGATTACCATAATGACATCGACCTTTTGGATAGATTAGAAGGCATTGAGCTTCAATTATGTTGGTATAGTAGAATGAAGGGGCAACGCGTGTATAAGTATGATTTGAATGATCATGCTTTTGTACAACTTGAATCTGTTATAGCAATCGCAAACTTATCGTACAATGCTAAGAATGATACATACAAATTAGAAGAAAGTGATTACAAAGTTTTTTCAGATTTTGTGAAAAATTTAAACAAGGTTAATTTTCAAAACGGTCTCCTTTCACTTTCCTTATGTATTTCCATATGTTGGATTATTTATAAATAGTTTTTGGTTATATTTTTGTTGATTTGTTTGTATGAATTTGATGTTAATTTTGTACTTTTTGGCTTTAGGTATAGTGAATACTTCAAATGGTGAATGTTCAAGATAACTCAACCTTTTTTTGCTACCTACTTTTTGGTGTAAGTTTCTTTCACTAGCCATTTATCTTTTTGTAGTTGTGTTTCATTCAAACATTAATTTGGTATTTCTTCCATAAAAACAATATAATTACATACATATATAACTATATGTACCCCTTACCTCAACACATATATACATTTTGAATATAAGGGCATCCCTTACCTCAACACTTATGTTGGATGCCTTCTACTGTGGTTCTTCTGAAGTTGGTCCATTTAATCACGAAAAGAAAGAAGAATTGGTTCCTTTTTTATGAATATGTTTTGAAGAAACGTATGTGGTTCTTCTCACTAATGTTAATGTTTTCCTTGAATTTTTAGATTAATGGTTCGCTTGCTAGAAAGGATATCAAGGATCTAATGGCACGGGGTTCAATCATGATGGTTTCTGTTCACTCAAGTCAACAAATTTACACCAGAGAAATGGCTAACACATGAAGTGCATTTGATTTTGAATGTTTTTGTGGTAGTTGGATTTCCTATTTTTCAAATTGGACATATAAATCAGAGTTTGTAGCTCAAAAAATGTGCCATTAGAGTCTTTTTGCAAGTATTTATATTTTGGCCACCTTGATATCATTTTTATTTTTATTTTTGCAAAAATACATTTATTGTTTTGGAAAAATAGGCCCTTGTAATTTGGCCTATAAAAAAGAAATGTTTTTGTAATAGAGGGGGGTTGGATATTGGATATATCATAGGAGAGCTATTGTACTTGGAGTTTTTTTTTTTGATAATACAGAGGCAGCTGCAGTAAGAATTTTGGGATTCATGTGGTATGGCTTTATAGCATTGTATCTCCTTCATGTTTCATTTCATCGAATGTCTTCTCAGTTCCATTTCATATCTTATGCTTTCACTGATTATTCTAAAGAGTTATAAACAGAATTCATAAATCAATTTATGCTCTGTTTTTTAAGGGCAATTATGTTGTGTTACTTTCTTCTTATAGAATGAGTTAATTATCTAAATGCTCATTCTAATTCCATTTCTCATCTTACACTGCAATGAAAAAGCCTGAAAGCTATCAAAGTTTACCTATCTTGCCCCATTATCGCTACTGTAATTCATTTAGCTAACAAATTTATAACACTATCCTTGCTAGCAACAATAGGTTTGAATTGGTGTCATTATCACTGCAAGGAAAACACCTAAACTTGATACTGATCTAGGATTTTCAGATTGCTGAACACCATTTCCACAAATTTTTATTGAGTTGTTGAGGCTCATAGTTCTATCATAGCTCCATGCTTATTAAGCACCCACAGTCTCACCGTGGTTTGGGAAGTCCTCATTAGTCGCTTACCCTGGTAGGTCCACATAGTCTGGTTACAAAGATGTTGATTGTTGAGTCCATATGTGTAGGATGCCTCACCTCCAGCACAATATATGATTGTGGGACACAATGGCTGATGTTAAGACCTCGTTCAGGTGTGACCATGCTAATCGAGTAAACAATTTTAGTTGATGCCATAGGTGATATTTTGTCCAAACATGTTGGATAAATATCATACGTGAGTTCAAGTAAACAAGTCTACCTATTACATGCACAGGTCAGGTGCCACAAAATGATATGCACTTTCTTAAGTGTAATGGTCTTTGAAGAATGTATCCATTTCAAACGAGGGAATAAGCCCAGTCAAAATTGTGAACTGCCCAGTCAAAAAAGTGACTATGATGCATTGATGGTATTCAAGGCTTCAGCTGATTCAAACAACAAACTTCGCTCTTGGAAAAACAGGGAACCATGCACAGGAAAATGGATCGATGTCATCTCTCTAAACAATAGGGTTATTAGGCTTGTGCTGTAGAGCCTTGACCTCACTGGTCTCATAGAATCCTTAACTGATTTAGACCAGTTTATCGTCTTAAGCCTCAAGGGGAATTCATTTGAGGATTGATTTATGTTGCTTATATGGTGGGATAAGAGTTGTAAAATTAAAGTGGCTAGTGCAGAGCTCCCAAGCTTGGTTCCCCCTTTTGTTTAAAGATTGGTCTGTGTTGCTTAGATGCTGAAATATGAGCTGCTGTAAAATTCTAGATGCTGTAAAGTTCTTAAGTGGTCAGTGCAGAGCTCCTAAGACATTATGAGATCATGGGTGCTGAAAAGGCATGAAACTATGTTTAAACCCAGAGCTTTTCCAACCCAGAATTGGAAGAAAAAGAACCAAAATTACTACAGGCAGCTTTACATTTCTTTAAACTTTTTATGTCTGGATAATTTGATTATTAGAGTATTTTCTATTCTGCAATACAGGGGATATGATTATATGTGTGTATTTGCAAGTTTGATTTTTTCTGTATGTTCCTTTCTGCCACACTGGGGATATCAATTTATGTTTGCATTTGGGGATTTGATAATTGGAGTATATTCTAATTTGTCAAGCTGGGGAAGCCAAGCATTCTGTTGGACAGTTTCTTTGACTGCATCACGAAGATTGTTGCAACATTGGCTCTTACACGAATGGGTGAGGCTGGCTGCAGAGTTGACACTACAGCTAGGCTTGCCCAATGGAGAATAGAAAATTTGGCTTCTTATACTTCCTACAGGAAGTCCGATCCTTTCAAGATAGGGGTGTGGAATTGGTAAGCATCTTTATTCTAGATTTTTTCAACAGTCGTATTGATGCTCAACATACAGATGGGGAATGGTCAGTAGAAAAGGTTCTTCAGGTCATAGTTGCTAATAGCTGGTCATGGTGGGGTGAAGGGATGAAGGTACAAAATTGGCTATGACATGGTAGAAAATGACGATAGTAATATGAAAAAAACTTTGTTTTGAAAGAGTCATGTTTCAGTATTTGAATTTGATTTTATTATTCTCTATATTTGTTGTTAGTGGTTTTATTTGTGCTAATTATAGATGGTTTGTGTGTTTTTTAGAGTTCACCCAGTTAAAATTCACCTATGAGTAGGAACTTCACCCATAAGAGTTTTTTATTCCATATGTGTGGAAGTTAGTTGTATCGCAGAGGTATGGTAGCAGATACATTCTTAGGATTTTTAATCTTCTGATCTCCCCTACTGCTGAAGTTTTTCTGTTCAATGAAATAGTGATTTACAATGATTGTTGTCTTCCTTAAAAATGAAAATGGTCTCAAAACTAACTTGTTTTTTAGTCATTTCATTATATGTTAGTGGTCACTAATGCAAGGTAAAAGTTGGTAAACCCCTCAAGGTAAAAGTGGGAAAATATAACCTGTGTCTATCACATTGTCCAAAATATGAACAAAGAAGCCCAGTATCACGAAAATCACTAGCCACACAAAATCTGTAATGTAATACGCATCCCTTCCAAGTGAAGTTGCAACCTTCAATATTATCCAGACCATCATGGAATAAACAAGAGACACAACAAAGAAAATTCCAAACAGTAAGCGTGTGGAGACTGTTTCAACCACCACACCAGAAAGAAGATTTCTCCTGAGAAGCTCGTATGCCATCTTAGCCGAAGAGCAGTAGTTTTATCTTGTAATTGCTGCGAAGTTGATGGTGAAATTATTCACAAACTCCATGGCTGAGAATATGCAATTCAGACATAAACCAAATATAAAAAGGAAAACCCCATGATCTGATGATCTACTAGTGACTTTTCCACTGGTGCGTGCCTTTTCAACAACTGCTCAAATCATTTGAACCACTGCAAAGATTAGGTCTGAGAAGCAAACCGTACCAAATGAAGGGCCAAATGCATTCCTGACAGAATGTCTGATGGTTTTATTTGAAGAGGTCCCAGATATTTGAAAGTACCACTGTGAAATTTTACCACTAATTACATACGCTTGACCCTCAAACATTGCTGTTGCAGACCATATAATTGTGAAAATGGCTACTCCATAGTAGGCAGGTACCCATGGGTCCTCTTTTCATATACAACAATCAATCCCACCGACTAGCCCACATAAATATTCATAATCTTCAATCTTTGAATTGGGTATAACTTTACCATTCATATGGGAAAAGTAGAGGAAAACAATGATGGATCCCAAGTATAGAAAGAGCAATAAAGTTAACCCAGGTAAAACTAATAACAACGCCATGCTTCTTCTAAGAGCTTCAGAAGAAGTGTGAAGAATTCTAATTTTCAGCTCTATGTTGTCTCTTTTTGAATATATGACCAAAAGAATGACCCCACAAAATGAAAATATAAACAAAAATGCAGAAATCCTGAGAGCAAGGCTAGAATATTCTTTGCAAGGTTGATTGAAAATTCCTTGGAAAGATGCCTTAGATGCTAAAATTGCAGTTGCAGTTTAATAGATATCATGGGTAGATTTATTTCTTCATCCTTGAATTTATCTCTGGTAATCATTAGTGAATCATCATTTGGTGATGCCAAACTCTGATCAACAACTTCTCTCACACAGCTACTGGAATCATGGTGATAGACAAAGGATCACACATGCTTATAGTTTCTGTTATGGTTAATAATGGAAAACACACCCCCTGCATATGTTTCCAGCACAAATATCACAAAAATGGAAAGGAAACAAATATCATGATAAGATCTGTGTCCATAGTTATATGTAGTTTCTAAATAATTCTCCCCAGTGGAAATCTTTCCTAACTTTTGGCTGAGTAAAATTGTGCTACAACACATGGGATGATGAAAAAAGTGCTAGAACCACATCTTGACTCAACTCTGTGCTACAACCAGAAAAAATAATCTAGGTTAAAACCTCGGTGAGTGTAGATTTTGTGTAATCTAAAACCTGGGTTATGAATTTCCCTCTAGTCATCAAGTGTATGTATCAGTGATTATATCAATATGGTGGTCCCTCTTATACATATTAATCGTAGAATTTTCCTTCTTGACCTCATTATCCTTAGGCTCTAACTACTCAATCTGTTGTGAGTGTTGACTCTATTTTCTTGTGGCAATCTGATTTTGGTATACTCGGTTGTGACAGTGATGGAGTTCGTTTATTTGTACAAAAATTGGTTTCTGGCATCCATATATTGGATATGAATAAAATATCAACGAACTCCCCTCATTGGAAGAGAATATGCCACAGAATTTACATCTAATACGTTCGCAATTTGACTTCTGATGAAAATGTTATACACCAGCAATGCAAGCATCCTTAACCAGCTATCTTTTCCATTCATGGGATCACATTTCTTATGGAAATGTTAAACACCAACAATGAAAACATCATTAACCATCCATCTTTCCCATTCAAAGGATCACATTTCTTATGAAATATATGCATAATGTCACATATAGATCATATTTCTTATGAAATATATACATAATGTCATTGCAACTTGATTTGAACTTGAGATATTTAACCTTGCAGATTTTATGGTTAGAGAATGATGTTCTGCAGTTGCTACAGAATGAGTTAAAATTATAGATAGGACGACTTGAAAGGAAACTAGAATTAAAGCAATTTCATGCCATGTGGTGAGTTAACGTGCACAACACATCATTAATCACTATACATGAGAGCACTCCATTGAACATGAAACCTATATACTTTGTCAACTGCCATATATTGAACTTTTCTTCACTAGTATATATATATATATATATATATATATATATATAGAAAAGAAGATTCAATAGTCGTGCAAATGAACTTAACAAGAATAGGTCAAGAGAACTTAACGAAAATGTATCCTTTATTTGTTGTCAAATGAACCATGCTTGAAAAATTTGTCATTACTATTTAGATGACCTGATTTTTTTTTATCTTCTTTGCAGTTTATTAATAGAGAAGGTAAAGAAACCTACTGCAAGTTTCATTGGAAGCCTACTTGTGGACTCAAGTTTTTGCCAGTTTTTGCTTGATGAGAAGGCTATAATTGTTGGAGGTACCAATCACATTCATGCTACCAAATATTTATATGATGCCATAGCTTCTGGTAACTATCCTGAATGGAAGCTATGCATTCAAACTATGGATCCTGCAAATGAAGATAGGTTCGACTTTGATCCTCTTGACGATACTAAAATATGGCCAAAGAATCTATTTCCTTTGCAGGTAAAGTACATATAAAATACTTAAGACTGAATTTATCAGTCATATAATCTGTAATATAAATTCTTCTTGCTTCAAAATTTTCAAGTTCTGGTAGTAATTCAACTTTATATGCTCTTCAGTTTCAAGCTTTTTGCATTGAACCATGGTTGAAAATTGGATCCTTTTCTTGTGCAGCCTATTGGGAGGATGGTTTTGAATAGAAACATTGATAACTTTTTCAATGAGAATGAACAGTTGGCATTTTTCCCTGGAGTTATTGTGCCCGGTATCTACTACACAGATGATAAAATGTTCCAGACTCGAGTTTTCTCATACTTTGACACGCAGAGGCATAGGCTTGGGCCGAATTACTTGCTGCTTCCTGTGAATGCACCGAAGTGTTCCCATCATAACAATCATCACGATGGTTTTATGAATTTCATGCACAGAGATGAGGAGGTATGTTACATGCCATTACTTCCCTGCTAGTATCACCGATCTTCTCTCTTTTGTATTTCTCACATGTGGTTTGGTTTGGCATAACACCTTAGTGCAACTTAAATATCGATTAACTTTTTGTACCCTAATCTAAAGATAAAATTTTCCATCTAGATTCTAAAATCCCCCATATAGAGGATGATTTAAGGTAACTACTAGTACTAAATCCTTATATGCTAAGATTTTGTTTATCCTAGTCATCGTGAACAGACATTTAATGATGCTTCATAGATGTAGGGTAATAAGGATATATTTGACTCAATATTTTAGCCATAAGCTTATCAACTTCAAAGAAATTAATCTGGCTAATCTGATTTCATATTTTGATTGCAGGGGTAGTGCATTACCAACAACATTCAGTGCAAAAGATGACAAATGTCTGTGGTTAGATAACAAGTGATTTGTTGTTTGTGGTGATTTTTGTGTTGCTCCAAATGTTGAAGGTGCCATATTGAGTGGCCTTGCTGCAGCTTCAAAACTTTCACAAGTACACAATTCTCTATAGCTCCTTAATCACATCAAAGATTTGTTGAACTTAGGACACGTCCAAACAATAGTTTTCCTTTCTGCTGTTATAAGAAAGTAAATTCTTTTGAAGAGCGTCATATGAAATTTCAAACAAGATGTAGGTATTCTAATGCTGGAATCTGTCAGGTGTTGTCACGTCCAAACTATTTATGTGAATTAGCATTTGATCTCTTGTCATGAGCATTTTTTTGTTTGTAGCAATGGGTTATTGTAGCAACAACTCCATATTAAAGTCATTATACACCATCCAACATCGTCAATATGGTTCTCTTTTTTTCCATCTATACATTTTAAGTAATAGAAGTGTGTCAAAGCCTTTGTTCACTTACCATGAAGAGCTCAAAAAGAATGACAATGTATCATTGATCGAGGAAAGAAATAAGTTGTATCCCCCCTTGAAACTTGTTACATGAAAATGATTCTCTATATGTTATTCTTTTAGTTTTTTCATATTATTTCTCTTCCAAAGATTATTAGAAAGAACATGTTGCCCCAATAAAATGACATTGGCTAGTGTTATATTTTAAGCACAAGTATAGGATCTAGTTATGATAAAATTCTACACTAATTACTGCAAGTAGAAAGGGAGACAATAGAATAAATTAACATTAAAAAATACTAAGTGACTAGAAAGCCAATTTGAATTCACTTGATTTTTGCTTGACTTGAGTATAATTAAATAACCTTTTCATAGAGAAGTCATGTGCTCTAAGTGTGGTTCCAAGTGCATGCACAACCAATAGAAAACTACCTCTCCCTTAATTGTAGTTATCTGGGCCAAAAATTGAGTTGTAGGGTCTCTAATAGAGTTAGGGTCACTAATAGAGTCAAAATATCTACTGAAAAACTCTAAAATATGCTTGCTACATGTCATATGGCATGATTTTTCACCTATGATATTCATTTCAATGGATATTTTTGGACTGTTGCAACAAGGTACATTTTTAAATTTGATGGATTAACATATTGGTGCACACAAGGAGAGAGGAATATCACTAAGATGGATGGTATGCATTCTTAGATGCATGCATACTGAACTGAAGGGTACACCTCCCTAATTCTATTCTTGGCGACATGCACAGGAATTTTGGGACTTAATGTACAGGTTTCAAGGAGGAATAGCTTTTTAAAATAAGAAAAAAACATTGCAACGAGGATGAATTATAGGAGTTTTGATCTCTGTCATTGCAGATTCAAAATCTAAAAGACTTGTAAATGCCTGAAAATCTGGAATGAGTAAAGCTTGGGCACTTGGTCGTCTTCCTCATGTATTTTCCATTGTTGGTGAATGCTTACATCTCTATTTTTCAGCCTAGTCAAGTTAATTTTGTGACATGGTGTCGGCCTTTGTCCCCTGGTTTCACTAAGATTATTATGAATTTTCCTAGTGGTCCTTGACCACAAAGATTGGTAAGGTAAGAACTTTCCTCTTATTAGGTTTAAACAATAAGAGTAGGGTTGTGTCTAGGCATATGTTGTAGGGTTCAAAATAGTGTTACGTAGTGAGATTCATCTAACATATATGCCTCACTGGAATTATCTATCTCTTATTTGACTTCAAGACCCAATGGAAAACACCTATTGTTGGATCCTTCCCAAATATTATTACTATTTTCCTTGTTTATTTTACTTGTTGGCATAGTTCATTCTCAGTGATTTATTTGTAGATCATAGGCAGGTGATACAGATACCCTTTTTTTGTTGGGAACAAAAAACCAAAAGTGAGAGGATTTCAAGAGGTGATATTTATTTTTCTATGAAACATGCACCCAAGGCTCATTTTAGGTGTTAAAACATTCCATGAAAATATTTGTGCAGTCAACATCTCCAATGATCTAAGGAAGTGTACCACATAAGCATCAAGACAAGGTCTAGAAATTCCCATAAGAAAGCTATCTGGAGTGTGAATATCCATCATGGCACAACCAAGGGTTATTAACATATCATACACCCCACATCAGATGAAGAGCCCCCAAGCATGATTTATACACTTTTTCCTTGCACCTAGAAAATGATAGGCTAGAGTTTTAGATCTTCAAGCCACCTTCTCCTTTTATTTTTATGCATTCTTTCTAAAAGAAAAAAACACTTTTTATGGGAAATCCACACTAAATTGCCTTTTAAGGAGGGCCTTATCATACTCGGATGGTCACAATACACACCAATATATGGTGTTGTATTCATGTACTTGTAGTATTCTTGTACTACTAGGTACAAAGTATTCTTGTCTTAATAAAATATACCATGGGGCTCTCATTAAAACACTTAAATTAAAAACAACAGAGAACAATGTTTTTTTTTCATTAAAGAAAAGGGAGAGTCTCATAACTCATCCTCACCTTGCCTTTTCTTCTCTATATAACTCTTCGAAATTGTAACTTTTGTTGTTCCACCTTAATAAGACACTAGTTTGAGTACATGAGGTTGTAGTTGGATTTTTGAACAAGAAGCTTTCAAAGGGAAGAGGGTCTAGAATTGTGATTGAACACCTTATTTGGTGCAAACATATTCATAAAGATTGATCAATTGATTTTTCATCATCATATAGATCAATTTATATGTTATTTTATACACATGCACATAATCAATCTTCCTAAAAAATGGTTGATATTTTTATGCCTTAGACCATTAAATGCCACAAATCATAGTAAGATGTGCTTGAGTGTGGATTGAGTAATCACATTGTGGGAATACTAATATGCATCTCTTATGTATATCACAAGAAGAAATGTGAATTGTAGAATTCATGTGGGGTCATAAGAGAGGCATCATGTCATTATGTTAAGGATATAAATATAAAGGGGTGTAAAAAATGTTAATGAAAAAATAGATACCTACAATATATAGTGAAAGCAGGGGTTTTTTAAATTGGGCAAATATGTGATCAACTTTACATGTGTCTCTCCGCAATCTGTGATTCCCTTCACCCCCCTCCTTGAGTGTCAATTCTTAAGAATGAATTACCCATGATAAAACTCATAATGTTCATGCGCTCCACACACTCGAACTCTTTGAAAAACCCACATTCCTTCTCCCACTATGATTTAATCTATGCAAGTAGTTTCTTCTTAATTGCTATATATATTATCATTTAAGCTCACTTCGATAATGATTTTCCATTTCCCTTGACTCATTAGTTAGGTGCGATGGTGGAAACCCCACCCTCCTTTCAACCTCTCTATCATCATCCCATTCAAGGATAACAATAATATGTTTAATTTAAAGAAGATAAATATTAAATCATATATATATATATATATATATATATATATATATATATAATAATTATTATAACATATATAAAAAAGAAATGGGGTCATTATGAATCATGATACTGATCTAAAGTAGTATAATTTATAAGTTGTAGTAAGAAGGGATTCAAGAAACAAGATAAAAGGAAGTGTTAACATAGCCATCAAGAAAGAGATATTTTAGGTCGTACAATTATCATTTATGTGAGAAGAGGCTGGTAGGTGTAGGTAGTATGATTTATAAGTTGTAGCAAAATGGGTTCAAGAAAGAAGATACAAGAGGAAGTTTTAACATAGCCATAAAAAAAGATATATTTGAGGTCCTACAATTATCTTTTATGTGCGAAGAGTGCGGTAGTTGTAGGTAGTATGATTTATAAGTTGTAGCAAGAAGGGGTTCAAGAAAGAAGATACAAGAGGAAGTGTTAACATAGCCATAAAGAAAGAGATATTGGGGTCCTACAATCATCATTTATTTGAGAAGAGGGTGGTAGGTGTAGGAGAATGTTTAGTGAAATTAATTTAATTATCTAAATTTAAAGATATGACAATGTGATTAAAATTGAGGAAATATTTAGTGAGATTAATTCAATTATATAATTTTAAAGAGAGGACAATGTGATTAAGATTGATGAAGATGTAATTAAGATAGAGCCCCTACAAAATTGTTGAAGTAATGTAACAATGAGTTATTGAAGATTAAATAAAGATAGTTTTTAGATTTTTAATTAATTTTGAGTTAGTTTTTTTGGGTGGATATAAAGAGAAAGGAGTTTTAAGAAAACATATTTAAGGTTGTAAAAATATATTGAAATAAAATTTTCACTTAATTTAAATAATTAAATATTATAAATTATAAATACAAACATGATTGCAAAGTGAAGTAATTCATTTTTAAATCAGCGTTCATTCATTTTAATTTTGGATTTATCAAGTGCAAAGTGCATGTGCAAACCTTTCCTCAATTTGAACTTAAGGAAATGATTGCACCTTGAGAGATTTGATCCCTCGGGAGTTAAGATGGGTCTATCTTGTTTTACATAATATATCATTATAAAGAAACAAAGAAAATTTTTTCCTTGTTAAATTTTTTTTTTTCCCTATAAGACACTTTAATACAAAAATAGAGGTATTTTTGGTTTGACAATTTTCTTTTATTTACACAAACCATTCACAAAAGTTTTAACATATAATTTAAAAAAAGAATAAGAAGAGAAAATAAGATTTTTTTTTTAAATTAATAAATTATAATAAAAACTTTTATCAAAATTTTCCCCAATTTTTTTAAAAGTTTATATGGTGTTCCACCAAGAAAGGCTTACCTTTACCAATAATAGCCCTGTGAATTCGAGATACGAAGGTGGGCGGAAACGTGAAGCTGGGTTACACTTTTGTAGAATCGGGGGCCGAAAATTTTTTTCGGCAATAGTTCGGCCGAACATTTTCCAAAGTTCGGCTGAAATCTGTAATAGTTCGGCCAAACTTTCTTAGAAAGTTCGGCCAAACTCATGATTCCGTTTAGATTTACGGCACACTGACGGCGTGGGCAAACATAATTTTTGCCGAAGATGGGAAAACCGGCAACAAAAGTTCGACCGAACTTCCAACAAAAGTTCGACCGAACTGTGAGTTTGGCCAAACTTTTAATTTTAAAATATTTCGGCCGAACTATTTTCTATAAATAAATCGCCCGCGAAGTTGGTTTGTTTACCGGTTTCATTATTCGCGCGAATTTGTGTAACTATCGCTGATGCTCCCATCCGCGTTGTTGCTCCTTTCGTCGGCGCTGTTGCTCCTCTCGTCCGCATTGTTGCTCCTTTCGTCGGCGCTGTTGCTCCTTTCATACGGGTATGTTCGACCTTAGTTCTGTGGTTTTTAACCGATACTTTAGTTCTGTTGCTCCTTTCATTGGGTATGTTCGACCTTAGTTCTGTGGTTTTTAACCGATACTTTAGCTCTATTATGTTCGACCTTAGTTCTATGGTTTTTAACTGATACTTTAGTTCTGTGGTTTTTAACCGATACTTTAGTTCTATTATAAATATGTCTTTCTATATTCCAAACTTTATACCTTAGTTGAAATCACATA
>JAXQQM020066614.1:0-65692 GCA_034641835.2 Pinus albicaulis | reverse complement strand
GAAATGATGATAAACCCGAGAATGAAACCTTATGGTAAATGAATTTCGATGGGTCATGCACCAAGAGAACTACTGGAGCAGGAGTGTGGATACATAACACAGAGAGTGACTACAAAGAGAGCCATGCCTACAACCTGCACTTCAAATGTACAAACAATATCGCAGAGTATGAGGCTCTTATCCTAGGCTTAAACCTGTTGAGAAAATTAGGAGCCCGTAAGATAACTGTGCATGGGGACTCTGAGCTGATCGTTAAACATGTGAATGGTGAATATACAACAAAGCATCCTAGACTGAGGGCATACAGGAATGACGTTATGGATCTATTGAAAAATTTTGTGGAATATGATCTGGTGTTTGTCCCTAGAGGTCAAAACGAAATTGCAAATGGACTAGCCTGCATGGCTAGTTCATATCATAAGCCTCCTAGTGACCAACAGATCGTCATTCAAACCAAATTTAGACCTGCAATGCCAGACAATGAAAAATATTGGCAGGTCTTCGAGGGCGATAAACGGATTGAAGATTTCCTGGTAGGCAGAAACGAGTTTGAATTTTCTGATTCAAACTCTAAATCTAACAGTAGCTACCTAAGTGAAGAGCCCTCAGATGAGGAAGAAACACCCTATAACATAGGAATAAAAACTTTAAATGAATAGATTTGGAATCCAAACGAAAAATGTGAAAACGTAGATAGTGAAGAAGTAGAGGTTCTGCAGGACAAAGATAAGAACATACCTTGAGGTTTGACACCTTTAGAGGACCTTTTTGACTTTGATGATGTAGCTAAAAATCCCACTATAGAACACTCAGACTCTGAGGTGGAGGAATGAAACATAGGCATTGAAGAGAAACCCAAGATGATCAAATTGGCTAAGTCCCTGCCTGCAAACATGAAAAGGAAATACATTGACCTATTCAAGGAATTCATTGATGTGTTTGCTTGGAGCTATGAGGACTTAAGGGCCTATGAAACAAGCATCATACAGCATAAAATACCCTTGAAAGAAAATCAGAAGCCCTTCAGACAAAAAATTCACAGAACAAACCCAAAACAATTGCCTGCAGTGGAAAAAGAGATTAAGAAGATGCACGAGGCAGGCATAATTGTGCATGTGAAGTTCTCTGATTGGGTGTCAAACCTAGTGGCTGTGAGAAAGAAAACAGGGGAGATCAGGCTATGTATTTATTTCAAGAATCTTAATAGAGCCTCACTCAAAGATAATTACCCTTAGACAAAAATGGAACACTGTTACAGGTCAAAATACCTCCTCATCAGCTCAGAGGGGAAGACAAATATGGAAGAAGTACAAAGACCTAAATTAAACCTATTTCTGCCAGGATAACGCATATATAGAACAGAACAAGAGCGTTATAACGCATTCAAGCAATACATTGGCCGCGTTAGTGGCTAGGGCAACGCTCTGTTTACACTGGAGAGACGTGTTACTCGTGTTTTAAGTTTGAATTGGGAAAAGAGTGCGGAGAAAGATTTGAATCTCCGACTTTCCCTCACAAAGGAGTCAGTGCACAAAGGAAACTGCAGAAGCACCAGTTCATTATTGGTCATTTCCATAGAAGACTGAACTCCAAGAGAGGCAAAAGCATGGAGATCAAGGAAACATCTAAGCCTTTTCCATTCCAAACTAGTGGAAAGAGAAGGGCAACAATGGCTTTCTCCCTCTCCTATAAAAAGGAGCTGAAGGCTCTTAATTGGAGGTCGAAGGATTGCTCAAAAGTTCTTACATACTTGTGGAATAGAGAATAGTGTGACATTGTGAAGGCCAAGAGTCAAAGAGGCTCCTAGAGAGCTTGTTGGCTTGGACTTCTTCACTTGATAGAGAAGAGAGAGATTGGGAGACTGAGGAGGGCTTGGTACAACCGATGGTTGTAATCCTCCTTCTTTCAAAATCAATAGAACTATGTTCGTTTTGTCCATTCGATGCTTAATGTTATATTGTTGTTTCAATATTTGTTTAGTATGATATGAATGGCTCAGATGTGTATAATCTAGATGTTTATTGTTGATTTAATTGATAGAATACTTGTTATATTAGAAGTTACGCGGGTGCTTTGACTGATTGCGGGTCTCAGATTTGGAGCCGGCGAAGAAGGACTCTTACTTTGCTGCTCAGCGTTCTGCCTTCTGTCCAAGAGCAGGAAGTTAAGCAAAGAGATGAAGAAGACAGAAGGAGAAGGAAGACAGATGAGCTTTGAGAGGGATATACGAAAACCAACCACCCAAGCAGTTTACCCTAAAGCAGAATTGGCGACTCCACTGGGGAGTTTCCCCATAGTTTCTGGACTATTTCTTCCTTCATTTCTTCTCTCCTCTGTTCAGTATCCTTCCGACCATTTTTTGATGCCCAGTAGACATACCAAACGCTTGCAGAGTTCAATCTTGTTCCTGTCTGGCCAACTGAAGAGCTTTTCCCTGGTTAACACGACCTATGCAGTTCATCCAGTGCGTTATAACGCGGTCTAGGCTTAAATACAGTGCGTTATAACGCTATATTTTCTCACAGACAGAGCGTTACTCAGCCAAAAACCCTGTTGTTCACTACTGTGACTGTGTTTTAGCTGTAGAGTTTTTTGGCCACCAGTACCTTTCACAGACTGAATCCCTGTGCTTGTCTGCTAAAGCTAGCATTGAGTATGTGTTTCTCTTATTTAGTTAGTGTGCAAAACATTTACTTTTTTTAAAGAGAAAATTTTTTTATTTTTTATTTTTATTTTTATTTTATTTTATTTTATTTTATTTTTATTTTATTTTATTATTTTTATTTTTTTTTTTTTTTTTTTTTTTTTTTTTTTTCTACATTTAGTTGAGTTTATTTTGAAAGTTTAGTTCACAGACTGTTAAAGAGGTAGATAGAAGTCTGAATCTTGAAAGTCGAGCTGTGTTATTTACATGTTGGTGCATGGATGATTGAAAAAGAAACCTCTCCTTGTAGAAACACTGTTCATTGAAGTTAATATTTAGAGCATGTTTTGCATGGTTTCTTGAGTCAGCGTCTCACTATACTTCATACGTCCATTTCCCCTCCGCAAGACTAATAAAAAAGTACACTAAAAACAAAGCGATAATAAAATCAATCTAATAACTCTTTTTGAGCTCACACAAACAGTAGTTCAGGCTAGGATCTTGGGTTAGGAAAGTGAGAAAACTACCCAATATCTCAAAACTTGAAAACTAGAGTCATTAACGAGTGAAATCCTGCTGCACTCACATTATTGGGACCGTTCCTTTACCGGAGCTCAGCGTGAGACAACACTTGGGTGCACTAGAAGGTAGCCCGCCTTCGACTGCATCCTGTGGGTGTGTTATATATTGGGGTTCCCTTCGGGGATGTCGAAACTAGATCGGGGATCTAGGTATTTTGCCCATATAGCACACTGTCCTTGACCGTGGACCCCCCTGATAGTGTCTGTGATTTGAGGTATCCTTAGTGGCCATACTTTTAGGGACTTACACAAGGTGACTGGGACGGGTTGTCCTGGTACCTAAAACAGACGGACCTACTCTGTCTTCAGTCTTTAGGAGGGTACTCGTCTTCACGAGAGTGCTTACACCTATTGTCTGGGGTTCGGGCGAAGCTCTAGAGTAACCGTAACTGTACTTTCGACCAACCCTCTCTGTATTCTATTTTGAGACTGGATTTCATCACCAGTGAACAGTAGTACTCAGACAGGGCACCCTATTCTGGCTGCTTGCTGATTGATTTTAGAGAGTATTTTCTTTTTTAGTAAGTGTGTGGTTACTGTCACTTGAGACTTCATAACATATCACATTTTAAATAAAATTTTTTAAAATTAAATCGGTCACCGTGGCGTCCCCTGACCCACGCCGTCTGTCTCGACGACAGCAAGGTCTACCTCCTCTTACCTTAGAGGAAAGATTGAACCTTGGTGAACCCGGGCCTTCTACGGAAGAGCAGTCTCCTCTGACTAATCTGGACTATCACATAGACCCTTATCAGCCAGAACTCCCGAAGGACCCTTTCACTGAAGGCATTGTACCTAATTACAATCCTCCGCTCACTGACCCGTTAGGACCTGTGATAATCCAGATTCCACCGCGCCAAGATATGTCTGCGGAAACACCAACATCTATTTCTCCACCGGTATCCACAGGGTCAATACCAATGGCAACCAGTCCTGGTTCGCCATCATCCTCCCCGCCGGTGGTCAGTTCTATGCCATTACTGGGTAACCCCAATAGTCAACATATGCCTACCCCCAACCCTATGGTCAACACAACTGTCAGTAGTTTACCGAACCCTTCAGCATCTACTCCTACCGTGACCACGTTGGGGACCATGGTAGCTCCTCCCACGAGCACGACTACTTCGGTGCCCTTTAACAACCCTTTCGGTTGGAACCCTCTGTTGAGTTCAAACCCCCTGGCCACTATACCAGGGGGCAGTGTTATTAGTACACAGGTAGCAGGGAATATTTCTCTTCCTATGAAATCCTTAGGACAAATGGGACAACCCATTGTAAATACTATCCCCTTAAGTGGTTCAAACATAGGTGTAGGATCTATACCGTTGCCAAATTATGCAAGTACTAGTATGCCTCCGGGAAACTCTATTGCATCCATTTGGAATAACCAACCCCAACCTCCATCTAGAGTGGGAGGGCACTTTTACGCTGGGGGCAACCAACCATTTTCCCCTCAATACACTATGCCCTATGGACAGCAACCGTATGTTCCTACTCCTCCACCTATGGGAGGTTTTTATCAAAGTCCCACTTACCCTTCTGGTAACACGTGGATGGGGGGACCCTATGGTCCAAATAGTCAGCCCATACTGCCTTGGTTAGACTCGAGGGAAAATCCACAATTTCCTTTCTTGGCAGCTTTGGACATACCCGACATCCATAAGCTGACAAACGACCCCATCAATCACAACTCGCTTTGGCCTCCTATACCGCATAAGATTCCTTCAGATATCCCGAAGTTCGACGGGAAGCATGGAGATGACTCGGACGCACACATCACTACCTTCCATTTGTGGTCCATATCCAATTCCATGGTAGATGATAGTGTCTGCCTTCGACTGTTTTCCCGCACCCTTACAGGCAATGCCGCCAAGTGGTACATTGAATTACCACGCGCCGCCATCAATACGTTTGGTGCTTTAGCGACGGAGTTCTTAAAGAACTTTCAACTACCAATTAGAGTGGAAACCGGCACAGAATTGTTAACATCACTACGCCAAGACACCGCCACCCACATCTCCGACCATATTCATGAATGGAGACATAGGAGGAGGCTTGTCAAAGCGCCAATACCGGACCATCTCTTAGCCAATTGGTTTTGCAAGTCTCTTTTACCCCATATCTCTAAAGACATTGGCCTTTCTGGGGCGGTGACAGAAGATCAATGTATCCGTCGTGCCCAGCACCTGGATTTAATCTATTCACAATCTGGCACGCTTTACGATCTTCTCCCCCATGCCCCTGGTAACCCGAACCCTCCAGCTATTAAGAAAACCGGAGCTCATGCCGATGGTCTCGTTGGCGCGATCTCTGGTGTAGCCACCAATTAGTCTCGGGGGAAAACCTCCCAGCCATCCTCGGCTGCCACCACCCCCCATCAAACGACTCCTCTCCCTTCCGCTGAGGTAAATTCGGTGCAAACCTCACAAAAACCCAACGGGAAAAATAGGAAGAATAAGAAGAAAACATCTTCTTCGGAAGAGCATTCAAATAATCAGAATAACTCTAATCAGAAAAATGCTGCTAATGAAAAAGGAAAGGATAAACCCATAAGATTTCCTTGTAAAATCTGTGCGGAGGACCACTTGACATACAAATGTCCTCGGTTGCAGGAATGCACTGATTTTATTGCTAGCAAGGATTCTGGGAGAACACCTGCCGTTCTTCACAATCCCTTCCCCAATACATAGCAGCAACATCAACATATGGTTGACAACCCGCCACAACCCCATCAACGGGGCAATGGTGGTTCATATCCTTCCGGCGAAGGACCATCTGCCATTTATGGCATCGAGAGTATTGACCTTCAAACTCACGCCAAGCTTTATGGAACTCCTACCATAGATGCTCAGGAACCTGGAACTAGTTCCAATCTGCCACCGCCCAACGATTTGCATATCGAAAGGCCTACTGTTGAACCTGTAATTCGTCCCCCTAAAGGGACACTTCGACGCACGACTCATAATACCTCTACACGTGCAGCCCAAAACTACAATATTGTAGAAGATTTGGCGCAAGCACCGTCAGCTATGTTTGCACTTGAAGTATTACAAACCTGTCCAGCACAAAGGAAAGCCTTACTTTCGGCCATTGGTGGAATAGATCCCTAGGATTCCATGCTAGCAGTCTTTGATATGGAAAAGGCTAAACCTTGCCTCTCGCATCAACTCACATTCCAGGTGCAGGTTGTGTCGAAAGGGAGACCCATCCATCGCACTGTCATAGACGAAGGTGCTTCGACCTGCGTTATGTCACAAGCTTGTTGGCTGAATTTAGGTTCTCCTACTCTAACCCCGCCATCGAATTCCCTTAAAGCTTTCGATGGCCACACGTTCCTACCCAAAGGATACCTTGCTAGCTTTCCCATCACTCTGAGTGGGAAAATGGTAAACGTGGACGTTGAAGTCGTAGAGCGTCATCTCGACTATAATCTATTGCTCGGTCGCAGTTGGTCTTATGCTATGACCGCCATCGTGTCTTCGGTCTTCCGACTCATCTTATTTCCATTGGATGGGAAAATAGTCATGGTCGATCAGCTATCCTTCTGCACCCCTGATTATTCCACTTTACCAAGTAGCTCTGTACCCTTAATAGGAGGTGTCCCTGACTCTTACGTCAGTATCGGTACCGGTCTTCTGAAGGCATCTTCCCTACTGGGTTGTTTTCCTCTACCGCCGCCACAGATCCAAAACATGGTTGCAATGATATCCACCTTTTCAGATGGCTCTATCGACCCATGGATCATCCCGGCACCTTCAGATATTGATTCTTATGGAGATAGGATGCCGCTTTCGCCGGTTGAGTTGGCTTATCAAGCCATCCAAAGCACATCTGAACCCTCCACTAATATGGTTTCGACCGCAGGTACAAGCCTCTCTCCCATAACAGTTCTCTCTAAGGATCTCCTCAATGAAGTCTGGCCTATAGACGAAGCTATTCGAGAGATCATGTCATTAGAAGAATGACCTTGGGGAGAGTTCCACCATCGTGCTTCGACGATTGATTCAGAGGCGATAAAAACTGAAATTCCGTCTTTTGACCAACCTGAGATAGTTCCCTCCTCTTATACGACTGTCCACACTATCGATTCAGAAGGGAACATGGGTAGTCTTTCCAAGACACTGCTCATTGATATCTCGGTCAAGACAGGTATCGTGGAAAATATTCAAATTGGAGCCGACTGCAATCCTGAGGAAATTGCGGCCTTCACATCTCTTTTTAAAGAATTATGCGATGTCTTTGCTTGGTCTTATGACGAAATGCCCGGCATAGATCCTTCTATTGTCGAGCATGAAATCAATACTTATGACAATGCTAAACCTATCCGGCAATGACTCAGACCTGTCCACTCGCGCAAAGCAGCCGCCATCAAGGTCGAAGCAGAAAAACTTTTAAACGCTGGCTTCATTTACCCCGTTCCCTTAACTGAATGGGTTTCCAATTCGGTTCTCGTTGATAAAAAACAAGGCACTATTCGAGTTTGTGTCGATTATCACGATCTGAACACTGCTTGTCCAAAAGACAACTATCCTACGCCATTCATTGATCAAATTCTTGACGATTGTGCCGGATGCGAATCTTTTTCCTTCATGGATGGATTCTCGGGATACAACCAGATTGCCATAAAAAAAGACGACCAGCATAAAACTACTTTCATCTGTCCTTGGGGCATCTTTGCGTATAAAAAGCTCCCATTCAGCCTGAAGAATGCTGGAGCAACTTTTTAGCAGGCTATGGACTATGCTTTTCATGAAATTCGACATATTGTACAAGCGTACTTGGATGACCTCCCGGCTCATTCCAAGAAGCGACGAGACCACCTGGCTCATTTAAGAGAAATTTTTGCTAGGTGCAGGTTCTGCAATATACGTTTGAATCCTCATAAATGCGTATTTATGGTCGAGTCTGGACGATTTTTAGGTTTCATTGTTTCCAAGCACGGGATTAGGGTTGATCCCGATAAGGTCAAAGCAATTGTAGAATTGCCGGCACCACAATCCATCCTTCAACTCCAAATCTTGCAAGGGAAGGCAAACTTTTTGCGTCATTTCATCGTTAACTATGCTGAGATGACGAAAGGATTCATGCGATTGTTGAAGAAAGGAACACTATACTTGTGGGATGACCAAGCTCAACGGTCATTTAAGGCTTTAAAACATGCACTTGTTTCAGCCCCACTCCTAAGTGCCCCCGATTATTCACGCGACTTTCTCCTTTATCTGGCAGCATCACCATCCTCACTTGGAATGGTTTTGGTTCAAGTACACGATGACGACAGCGAACATGTGATTTACTATTTATCTAAAGGTCTCATTGGACTTGAATTACGTTATTCAAATGTGGAGAAACTCTCTCTGGCGATAGTTTTCGCCGTCACCCGGCTCCGACATTATATATTGCTGCAACAGACTATGGTGATTGCTTTGGAGAATCCCATGCGACATATCTTGTCTAGACAAATTATTGGAGGGAAATATTCCAAATGGATCGTCATCCTCCAACAATTTGATTTGGTGTTCATGGCTGCCAAAGCAAAGAAATCCCTGGTCTTCGCCGAATTACTATCGGACCTTCCCAGAATCGACCCGGCAGAGGTAGCTCATGATCCATTCCCTGATGAATCTGTCTACTTGGTCGACTCTTCGGACCCCTGGTATGGAGACATCTTAGTTTACCTACAAACTCAACGCTTCCGCCCAGCTCTCACGTCTGATGACCATCGTCGTATCCAACACCAAGAAAAGCACTACCTCATGCTAAACGATACACTATATCGTCGTGGTGTTGATACTATTCTCCGACGTTGTCTCACTATCGATGAGGCAGAATGTGTTTTGAATGACTGCCATGTAGGGGCATGTGGTGGTCATCTTTCGGGCATAACTACTGCCCAAAAAATCTTGCGCGCTGGTTACTTGTGGCCCACTTTGTTTAAATATTGCATTGCAGCAGTCCAAAAATGCCATCCATGTCAAATTTTCACAAAGAAAATGCGCGCACATCCTACCCCCCTTCACCCGGTTATCTCCGTCGGTCCTTTTGCTAAATGGGGAATTGACTTCGTCACCTGCAATCCCGCTTCGGAAAATGGACACAACTACATCGTGGTTGCAGTCGATTATTTTACGAAATGGGCGGAAGCCCTTCCCACTTTTAAGGCCAACGGCGAAACCGCCGCTCTTTTCCTGTTTAATCAGGTAATCTGTCGGTTCGGCGTACCCCTATCGATTGTCACCGATCATGGATCTCACTTTCGAAATCATATGATGACCAAATTAACATCCATGCTAGGTTTCCGACAAGATCAATCTTCGTCTTATTATCCTCAAGCTAATGGTCAAGTAGAAGCCGTAAATGGCGTTCTCAAAACCATGATTCGTCGATTGGTCAGAAACCATAAAACCACATGGCATCGAAAGTTATATTCTGCGTTATGGGCATACCAAACGTCAGTTAAAACTACCACAGGCTTCACACCTTTCCAACTTGCTTTCGGCCTGGAGGCAGTACTTCCGATTGAGTGCGAAATCCCATCGCTTAAACTGGCCGTTGAACTCCTGCCTGGCACCACCACCACAGAAGAGCGCTTTCTCTCACTCGATCATTTGGACGAAACTCGTCGAGACGCTACACTAGCACTCGAAGCTCACCAGCGCCGAGTTAAAACTCAATACGACAAATCTGTCAAGCCTCGTTCTTTCCAAGAGGGCGATCTTGTTCTACTTTATGATAAAAAACACGACCTCTTGGGGGCAGGAACACTCCAACCATTGTGGCTCGGTCCTTACATCGTCACTAAAGCCCTCTCAAAAGGAGCTTACGAACTACAGGACTGTAATGGAATTCCACTCGAGGAGCCCCGCAACGGGCTCTATCTGAAGAAGTATTTCGCCTAGTTTTGCACTAGGCATATGCTTTGTAATTTTATGTATAAAAGTTTTGCCTATTTTTATTTTGATGCTTCTAGATTATTTTTTTGGTTTAAAGTGTTTTTCTCATGTAATCCTTTTCTTTCGCACAGATGTCATCACACTCATTATCATACGTTGGGTATGCGGACGGTGCTAGTCGTCACACTAGACACATTGCTTCAGCTGCTTGGGTTCTCTATACTCCTGAGTCGGACCTCCTTGGTTCCGGGGGGATCTTCCTAGGTAACGCCACCAACAATGTCGCCGAGTACATGTCAGTGATCCAACTCCTCACGGAAGCGGCATCTCGTGACATCTCCAATCTAGTGGTCAGGTTAGATTCCCAACTCATCATTATGCAGTTAAACAATCATTACCATGTCCACCACCCTGTGTTGTTACGTTATTTTTTACGAGTGCGACTTTTAGAGCGTCAATTTCAAACAATCACATTTGAGCACGTTCCTAGGGAATTTAATGCATTAGCTGATTCTTTGGAAAATTATGTGTTAGATTGGCATTTGTCACATTTATTGTAAAAGATTTACTCATGAGTACATATATTTTTATCACATCAAAAAATGCATAAAAATTTAAAAACACAAAATCACCAAAAATATATATATATAGATATATGTGTCATGACCAGTACACAGTAAACATCAAAAAAAAAAAAAAATTCTCCCAAAACTTGGGGTGTTTTACAAAATTTGGCTCACTAAGCCATGCTCTGACACTAATACATCTACTCCAAACAGCTAAGCCTGATGCTCATAATAGCATACAACTGCTCTAGCTATCCTCCTCAGAGGAATCAGGTATCTCTCTGGCACACCCACAGTATGCCGCTGCAGACGAACTGGAACCTCCCGCATAGGAAGCGGTGGTATACCCATACTCAGACCCTCCAAGTTCCTGGAGAGTTCATGTAAAATCTGGGTATCATCGTCTACAGGTGCGCCAGCCGTAGGTAGCTGAAATCCTCCTCTACAGGTGCGCCAGCCGTAGGTAGCTGAAATCCTCGTCGTGCATAGCAAGGGGCCCCAGCTGGATGGACAGGTGCCACATCTGTGTCAAGCAAGAAAAATTTTCATGTCAAAACTTAATTTTCACCCCTTTTAAACAAAAAAAATTTTTTTTTTTACATAAACATTCAAAAGCTAAAAACAAAAACTTCTTTGAAAACAACTGATCATTTTTTCTTACCATCGGGCCCCCACTGGGTGCTAGGGGGCAGGACTAGCTTGGGATCGCCTGTGAAGTTCATCCCTGCATAGGGATAATCCTCAATCATGATGATCTGAGATTCCAACCAATCAAAAAATCCCTCATCAAAACAGTGACGGACGGGACCCTCTCCAGTCCGTGGAAGCAAAGTGGCCCACCGAGCCTGCCTCGGCTCGTGTGGACCCAATGGCGCTGTAGGGATCCTGGGCCTCATCAATGGTATCCACTCCAGTATGAAAGAAACAATCAGTGTACCGTACCCAAACTCTCTTTGAGTACGGGTCTTGCATGCAGTAAGCTCTGCTCAGACCCGACGGACTACACTGTCACACCAGTCGAAAACCTGAGGCTGCATACAATCCAAGGCTAAGAGCATCTGGGCCTTGGTCACCACATGCTGACTCTTGGCACCTGCCAAGCGAACAATCATCCATAGAATAGACCTCAAGGGTCTCAAAGTCACCTGTGCAATATGTATCCAGTTACTCACAGCCTGGGTGCCACGTATGCAGTGCGCATGGATCAAATCAGTAGTGGAACGATTGTCAGCTCTGGACCCCGTCAAATTGGGCCTCGCCCCACGACATGAAAAGCCGGTTAAAAAGTAAACATCATCTTTTTCGATGGCGAGCTCGTTGCCACCAATCCGAAAGACATGATGCCGCTCGTCCCACTGCTAGATCAGCCACCTCAGGAGGTCCTCTTGACCCCTCATCAGTTCTAAATGGGCATACTTAAGCAATCCGCACCTCCGGAGAGCCATTAAACTTGCCGCATCCGTCACCACCTCTCGTTCTTCCCGCTCATGCTCTCTCTCTCGTCAGATACTCATGATTAACAGCTGAACACCTGCAAATGAAACATTTCCAACCGATTAAAATTTACTTGGACCACTTCAAAAATGAAAAAATTGAATTGTTAGAAAGCATGTTGTGCCTAACGCGGGAGATAATACAAAACAGAGCGTTCTAACGCGTACTTCCCTCACTAGTTATGCGTTTAACGCGGCTGTTGTACTCCTGACCCGTGTTAGGCACAAATATTTTTCTAGGGCCTCAAAATTTCCTAATTTTGAACCAGCAAAAACTAAAAAAATTGGCAATTAAATGATAACAGGAGGTTCTCGCTCTTACCTGGATCTCGCGGAATAGAAAGCGGATGAAATATAATATTTTAATCGTGAAATGACTTTCAATCCAAACATAATCTTATTTACCATTAATAATCAATCCAATCATTTAATTTAATCATTAAAGCGCATAACAGATTTGACATATGGGAAGATTGCCTTGGGATAGCGCGCCTACATGAATCTGCGACATTGCGATCTGCGATTTGTTGCGCAATATCGCAAAATGAAGTCATCACAGTTATGAAAATAGCGCAAAAGTGGATATTGTGCAATAGCACAAAAGCGCATATCGCAAAATCGCAAAAGCGCATAATTGAAAAGAGCGCAAAAGATATTCATTAATCATTTCTGTTTTCTGCGCTATGCGATCTGTGACCAATGCGTTTTATAAAAGATATATACCATTTTGTTATGGATGTGCTATCTTGTTTAAAGAGCAATTTTATTATAATCTATCATAAACTTAAGTGTTTCTGAATATTCTTTCTAAGGGATTTCTATAGGTTTATGATAGAAAGTTTTATTTGAAAAGGCAAACAAATCCTAATTGATTTTTTGGATTTTTAACTAAGGGTCCTCATTTATTTAGTATTATTACTAATATTAAATAAAAGGGGGGTTGTTGCTGGTCACAACAGGATGTCATCATGCAGGTCAGACAGTATGAACTTAGAATCAAGAAAATCCTAGATAATTCCAAACCCAAAACTTCTGAGATTACCATCAAGAAAATACCTGAGAGATATTCTAAAGCAACTGCTAAAAGTAACAAATCAGCAGCTGAAAGTTCTAGGAAAAACAAAGAGAAAGACAACTAAAACACTAATAAAAAAAGCCAACCAACTAGCAGTACTAACACTGCAGTTAGTGCTCCTGATAAAACTTTCATCAATACTGTACATAACGAGAATCAACACACTAATTCAGCCACTAAGGTATTGGTTAACAAAACAGAGTTAAACATTCTAAAGAATTAGTCCACTTTCAATTTGGAGAGTGAGATTGAAAAAATTAAAATCTTTGTCCCACTCTCTAAGCTGGCCACTCAGGATTTATATAAAGGCCAAATTTTGAAAACTTTAAATTTAGGTGAGAATAGTGACACGGTAAATTTGAGTGATGATCAACCAGCCCTTCTATTTGGTCCAAGGATAGAAGGAAAGTTTCAAGAGGGAGTAGTGCCACCTTTCTATATCAGTCTCAACATCCATGATAAGATCCTCCATAATGCAATGCATGACTCTGGGGCCTCACACAACCTGATGCCTAAGATAGTTATGGAAGGATTAGGCCTAGAGATAACCCGTCCCTATAAAGACCTATATTCATTTGACTCTAGCAGAGTAAAGTGTCTTGGCTTGATCAAAGATCTATGTGTGAGCCTTATTCAGATTCCAGCCAAGTGTATGGTCATGGATGTTGTTGTGGCAGATGTGCCACCCAAGTATGGCATGCTATTATCGAGATCATGGGGAGCCAAGCTGCAAGGAACAATGCAGATAGATGGGGCTTATGCCACAATCCCAATCTTTGGCCAACTTAGAAGACTGTACAGAGAGGCAAAAATGAAATTTTTGGTCAGTAGCCCCGAAAATCCTGAAAATTCACCTTTATACTCTATACATATAGACCTTGACTCCTTCATCCTTTGTAATGACGAATCCTTAGAAGGGTCAGAGTCCAGAAACAGAGATACAAACAAGGAAACAGAACCCATGGACTTTAACATGATGGTTGCTCTATACTCGGAGGAGAATGATATAGAAAACTTGGAATAGTGCGCTGAAACAAAAACTCAGAGCAAACCTGAAACATAATGCAGTTAGTCGATTAGTCACCGTTCACAAGTTCATAAGCCACACCAAGAACGAAATGATGATAAACCTGAGAATGAAACCTTATGGTAAATGAATTTCGATGGGTCATGCACCAAGAGAACTGCTGGAGTAGGAGTGTGGATACATAACATAGAGAGTGACTACAAAGAGAGCCATGCCTACAACCTGCACTTGAAATGTACAAACAATATCGCAGAGTATGAGGCTCTTATCCTAGGCTTATACCTGTTGAGAAAATTAGGAGCCCGTAAGATAACTGTGCATGGGGACTCTGAGCTGATCATTAAACATGTGAATGGTGAATATACAACAAAACATCCTAGACTAAGGGCATACAGGAATGACGTTATGGATCTATTGAAAATTTTTGTGGAATATGATCTGGTGTTTGTCCCTAGAGGTCAAAACGAAATTGCAAATGGACTAGCCTGCATGGCTATTTCATATAATAAGCCTCCTAGTGACCAACAGATCGTCATTCAAACCAAATTTAGACCTGCAGTGCCGGACAATGAAAAATATTGGCAGGTCTTCGAGGGCGATAAACAGATTGAAGATTTCCTGGTAGGCAGAAATGAGTTTGAATTTTCTGATTCAAACTCTAAATCTAACAGTAGCTGCCTAAGTGAAGAGCCCTCAGATGAGGAAGAAACACCCTATAACATAGGAATAAAAACTTTAAATGAATAGATTGGGAATCCAAATGAAAAATGTGAAAACGTAGATAGTGAAGAAGTAGAGGTGCTGCAGGACAATGATAAGAACATACCTTGAGGTTTGACACCTTTAGAGGACCTTTTTGACTTTGATGATGTAGCTAAAAATCCCACTATAGAACACTTAGACTCTGAGGTGGAGGAATGAAACATAGGCATTGAAGCGAAACCCAAGATGATCAAATTGGCTAAGTCCCTGCCTGCAAACATGAAAAAGAAATACATTGACCTATTCAAGGAATTCATTGATGTGTTTGCTTGGAGTTATGAGGACTTAAGGGCCTATGAAACAAGCATCATACAGCATAAAATACCCTTGAAAGAAAATTAGAAGCCCTTCAGACAAAAAATTCACAGAATAAACCCAAAACAATTGCCTGCAGTGGAAAAAGAGATTAAGAAGATGCACGAGGCAGGCATAATTGTGCATGTGAGGTTCTCTGATTGGGTGTCAAACCTAGTGGCTGTGAGAAAGAAAACAGGGGAGATCAGGCTATGTATTTATTTCAAGAATCTTAATAGAGCCTCACTCAAAGATAATTACCCTTAGACAAAAATGGAACACTGTTACAGGTCAAAATACCTCCTCATCAGCTCAGAGGGGAAGACAAATATGGAAGAATTACAAAGACCTAAATTAAACCTATTTCTGCCAGGATAACGCATATATAGAACAGAACAAGAGTGTTATAATGCAGTCAAGTAATACATTGGCTGCGTTAGTGGCTAGGGCAATGCTCTGTTTACACTGGAGAGACGCGTTACTCGTGTTTTAAGTTTGAATTGGGAAAAGAGCGCGGATAAATATTTGAATCTCCGACTTTCCCTCACAAAGGAGTCAGTGCACAAAGGAAACTGCAGAAGCACCAGTTCGTTATTGGTCATTGCCATAGAAGACTGAACTCCAAGAGAGGCAAAAGCATGGAGATCAAGGAAACATCTAAGCCTTTTCCATTCCAAACTAGTGGAAAGAGAAGGGCAACAATGGCCTTCTCCCTCTCCTATAAGAAGGAGCTCAAGGCTCTTAATTAAAGGTCGAAGGATTGCTCAAAGTTCTTACATACTTGTGGAATAGAGAATAGTGTGACATTGTGAAGGCCAAGAGTCAAAGAGGCTCCTTGAGAGTTTCTTGGCTTGGACTTCTTCACTTGATAGAGAAGAGAGATTGGGAGACTGAGGAGGGCTTGGTACAACCGATGGTTGTAATCCTCCTTCTTTCAAAATCAATAGAACTATGTTCGTTTTGTCCATTCGATGCTTAATGTTATATTGTTGTGTCAATATTTGTTTAGTATGATATGAATGGCTCAGATGTGTATAATCTAGATGTTTATTGTTGATTTAATTGATAGAATACTTGTTATATTAGAAGTTACGCGGGTGCTTTGACTGATTGTAGGTCTCAGATTTGGAGCCGACAAAGAAGGACTCTTACTTTGCTGCTCAGCGTTCTCCAAGAGATTCCAAGACCGTCAAAGAGGTAATTCTCTATTGTATTCCTTCAAGTTATTTCAAGCTAATATGAACATGCTCATGCCATCTTTGTGAACAGCATAGCTAATCTTACTGTCTGCCTCGGGCACCGGAAAGCCCTGAGAGGGATATACGAAAACCAACCACCCAAGTAGTTTACCCTAAAGCAAACACATCCTTCAGAGGGTAGTAGGCTAAAAAAGGATCTCCCTGCTAGATGGTTTTTCAGGTTAAAACAAAGTTTTAGTACTCCTAGAAGACCAACTCAAGACCACTTTTACTACTCCATGGGGCACTTTTATGTATGTAAAGATGCCTTTTGGACTGATGAACGCTGGTGCATCCTTCCAAAGAGCAATGGACATAGCTTTTTCAGTTGAAATAGGACACTTCATTTTCATCTATCTAGATGACATAATAGTCTATTCCAAGACTAAAGGAGAACACCTAGAACATCTAAGGAAAGTGTTTGAAAGATGTAGAAGGTTTGGTCTATCATTGAATCCAAAAAAGACCGTATTTGGGTTACAAGAGGGGAAATTCTTGGCCACATCATATCTGAGAAGGGGATTAGGATAGACCCACAAAGAGTTGAGGGAATACTAAAAATCACACACCCAAGAAACATCAAAGAGTTATAGTCCTTCATTCGAAAAATTAACTTCCTCAGGAGGTTTATTCCCAACTTAGCTGAACACCTTAGAAATATGACTAACATTTTGAAGAAAGGTGCAGGTGTTAAGTGGATTGTTGAAGCTAAGAAATCTTTTGAATCAATTAAACTTGCACTCACCCAGGCTCCTGTACTAATCAGCCCAGATTTCTCAAAGGTTTTACTGATCTTTTCATTTACCTCTGAGCATACAGTGGCTGCAGTTCTGCTACAGAAAAATCTAGAGGGAATGGAACAACCCATTTCTTTCTTCAGCAAAGCACTCAGAGATGCACCCTTGAAATACAACATAATGGGAAAATAGGCCTATGCTCTTCTTAAGGCCTTGAAAGACTTTAGGATGTACATACTGCATTCCCACACCATAGCCTATGTGCCAAATATAGTGGTTAAAGACACCTTGTCCCAAGACCCACATGGGAAGAGGGGAAAATGGATCGCTGTGATCTTAGAATACAACCTTGATATTAAACCCACAAAACTGATTAAAGGTCAGGTCTTAGCACAACTAATGGCTGAATCAAATCTGCAAGCCCTTGACATTAACATGGTAGATGCCTTGGATGAGCAGCAGGGATTTCCTGATCCAACTGTTGAGGAGAAGTTTCAGATCTCTCCTTGGTATTATGACATTCTGTATGTGCTTACACACCTCAATGCCCCTCCTGAACTATCAAAGATCAAGGCCAGATTCCTAAAGCTAAAAGCCAGAAGCTATTGCATACTGAATAACTGCTTATACTGGAAAAATACAAATGGCCTATTGCTTAAATATTTTCCTGAGTCTGAAGCAGAAAGGATTAAACAAGAATTCCATGCAGGAGAGTGTGGAGGCCACCTGAACTAGAAAGCCATTGCAAACAAAATACTCAGAGCTGGCTACTATTGGCCTACACTCTTCAATGATATCCATAAGACGGTAATTTACTACCACAAATGACAGATTTTTGAAGGCAAAAGAAAACTCCTTCCCTTACCTCTACAACCCATCACTGTTGAAGGTCCCTTTATGCAACGGGGCCTAGATTTCATAGGGGAAATTCATCCTGCTTCCTCTGCACAACACAAATGGATCTTAACAACCACAGACTACTTCACTAAGTGGATAGAGGCCATACCTACTAGGAATGCCACAAATTTAGTCATGATTAGGTTCCTAGAAGGTCATATCCTCTCTCGGTTTGGCTTCCCAAGGAAAATAATCAATGATAATGTTGCTGCTTTCGGATCCAAGAAAATGGTTGATTTTTGTCATAGGTATCAAATAGCACTCGGTCATTCAACTACCTATTACCCTCAAGGTAATGGATTAGCTGAATCATCAAACAAGAGCCTGGTGACCATCATCAAAAAGCTGCTGGAAGAGAACAAAAAGTCATGGCATAACAAGTTAGTGCATGCCCTGTGGGCTGAAAGGCTTGCAACAAAGAAATCCATTGGCATGTCACCATATCAGCTTGTCTATGGAACAGAAGCAGTGTTTCCCACCAGCCTTGGAATACCAGTGATTAAACTTGTTCAAGAGATACAAATAGAAGAAGATAGCATGGTGAGGAGAATAAACCAGACAATTCATCTCCAACAAACAAGGGAAGAGGTCTATAATAGAGCTATCAAGGTTCAGGAAAATATAAAGAAGTTATTTGACAAAAGAAATAAGGCCTCTGATTTCAATATTGGAGATAAAGTTCTGAAGTGGGACTCAAGGAGAGAGGAAAAAGGAAAGCACGACAAGTTTGACAATTTGTGGTGAGGTCCCTACATCATCTAGGCCACTGTGGGTCCAAATGCCTTTTTTCTACAAGAGTTAGATGGTACAGAGCTGTTTGGGGGTCCTGTCAATGGCAGGATTCTCAAACACTACTTCTGCTGATTTCCAATTTCCAGTTTCCATTTCCATTGTACATACCATTGTAGTGTTTGTTTTCAAGAAAAAGGGAAAATGTTCCAAAAAAAAAAAAACAGAGAAAAGGAGAGGTTTAGACATGCTCAAAACATGGACCTCTGAAGTGCAAATATTGGCTCTAATATGATCAAAACCTGAGCCAAAGAAAGTAGAGATAGCTAGTTCAAACATGCCCAAAACCTGGACCAGCAAAGAAGAAAGAAGAATCAGCTCTAAAAATCCCAAAGTCAGAGCTAAGATGAAGGATAGAAAGTGACTCTAAAAAGATCAAAACTTGAGTCACTAAGAAAGAAGGATGCTTCAAACTTCAAATTTCAAGCCTTCAAAGTTTTGTTTTCAGTTTTCTGCAAGTTTCTGTCCATGTGCAACTGTCTTTATGCCTTGGATCCACAGCAAACTAGACTGTCTAATCCTAGTTTGATTGTTTTTAAATTTCTGTCGTAGAATGTAGAGAAGAAATCTGCTGGATAGTCTAATACTAGCAGATATTAGATTAGGTAGAGAAACATGTGAGTCCAACAACTTAATCTAGTCTCATGGAGCAATAAGGGTAGAAATAGAATAGGTTTATGTTCTTGTTGTAAAAAATAAAAATGATGTAAAGGGTATGCTAGTTCAAATGCACCCCAGAAGAAAAATGCTAGGATTGTAGGATGGGTAGGTAGTTTGTTTGGGAGATTTTTTCTGCTAAATTGATGCCTTCATAATTGTGGTAGCTGAAAATCAAAGAAGAAAGGTGGCTTAAGCAGCAAGCATCTGGCCTACTGTTGGAAATGTTGTCATTGATGGCAAAGGAGATGGCAAAGGAAGAACACCTGAGGCAACAACAAGGCAAAGGAGATGGCAAAGGAAGAACACATGAGGCAGCAACAAGGCAAAGGAGATGGCAAAGGAAGAACACCTGAGGCAGCAAAAGGAGAATTAAGGAGTAGCATCAGTCAAGGAGCAGATGAAACAAAGAGAGCATAAGACAAGTAGCTGAGGAATGAGACAGAGTGATGAGGAACAATTATTCTAGTGGGAAGACTATGAAGCACTGTTGGGGAGAATACATCAATTCATTCTGCATAATTAAATCAAGATGAGGAACAGAACTCTGGTAACGTAGCGGAGTTCGAAGTTGAGGAAAAGAACTGTTGAATTGAAGGCGTAGAAGATCGGAGCCTCATAGGATGTGCTACAAGTATAACATGTGGAGTGGATTCTATATACGCAATAGAGAAAGGAGCACAAAGAAACTAAGACAACAGATATAGCAGAAAGGAAGAGACAAAGAAGTAACAAAGGCAGCAAAGGAGGTAGTGTTGAAGCAGAAACAGGCAGAGGCACAGCGAAGAACAGAGGCAGGGTAGCAAAAAGAAGCAGAGGCAGAGGCAGAGGCAGAGCCATTATAAAATTCTGAGAATCGCCCAAGCCGGTAGATACATTCATATGCATAATTCCGGGAATCGCACACTCCAACCGGCGTTATACATATAATATAACACAAACTTATTCCGGGAATCGCTTAACTCCAGCGGCAATACAATGCATATAATACAAAACCATATTCCGGGAATCGCACACTCCAACCGGCGTTATACATATAATATAACACAAACTTATTCTGGGAATCGCTTCACTCCAGCGGAAAAAATATATATAAACATATATGTGCAATGCATCACATAAACAAAGGTCCAAGGCATTTATATTATGGAGCGCATAAAAAAAAGTTTGATAAGGTGGGACCCCTCCCCAATCGTAATCGGAGATCGCAAGGGCAGCAGAACATGCAACCAACTGAGAGTTGCGATTGCGATTGAAGCCCAGACCCGATGGGTGTATAAACGGGGGATAATACATATTTGAGTTACGGTCAAATTGCATCGGCATTGGTCAATCGCATCGGAGAACATATGAGTTGCGATTGTGATTGGAAGTCCGGACTCGATGGAGGTATGAATTGTAATTCAAACTTGTTTGAAGTCCTTTCCCAATTGCATCGGCAAAATACAATGAACAGTTCCCAATCGCAACACATATTAAAAGACTTGCGATTGCGATTGAAGTGGTGGACCCGATGGCATTATACAATGGATTTAATAGGTTCAATCACATCCAGGGTCTTAATCACAATCGGAACTTTCCGATTGGTTGCACAACTTGTGTAATATGTTGCGATTGAAGTGGTGGACCCGATGGCATTATACGATGGATTTAATAGGTTCAATCGTATTCGGGATCTTAATCTCAATCGGAACTTTCCGATTGATCGCACGACTTGTGTAATATGTTGCGATTGAAGTGGCAGACCCGATGGAATTATACGATGGATTTAATAGTTTCAATCACATCTTGGATCTTAATCGCAATCGAAACTTTCCGATTGATCGCACGACTTGTGTAATATGTTGCGATTGAAGTGGCGGACCCGATCCTGTTATATGCGGGAGTTAATATGTGCAAATCACATCCGTGTTCTGATCGCAATCGGAACTTTTATACTGTGTGCCCCGATTGAATTTGTTCAAAGTTCGGACCCGATTGCGCTATGAGCCATGTTTTATGTGGTCATCGCGTCCATTTGATCAATCGCAATCGCAAGTTTTTTTTGACACCACCGATCCGCCGACGGAGATGTGGGGCCGGACCCCTTCATATATTAGAGGTTGTGATTTGATTTATTGGATTGTAATATAAGACCAAAGGCTTAAGGTGGAGGGTGATTGTTTATATAAAATAATTGCTGTGAGATATATAAAACATGGTTGCGGTTGTATTAAAACATGTCGCGTGGTCTGTAGACCCACGGGCCTCAGCTTAATGGGAGGGAGATTATTAATGTAATACAATTGTAATATATGTATGTTCCGGCCTGCGGAACTCGCCACATCAACAAGACACTTGTTGCGTGTAAAGGATTGAATTACAGTCAGCAGATTCATTTATATATAAAGCGCTGGTATAAAAATAAAATAAAAATGCAGCTCATAAATTCAGGAGTTACGCAGCAGCCATAAACAGAAAGGCATACAGAGAAGAGAAAGGGACAAAGAGACAGTTAGAGAAAAGACAAATGCGCAGCAAGCCAAGAGACAAAATGAGTGAGTTGGAGTTCACATTGTAATTCGAATGTAAATTTTTTAATTGTTTTTATTGTTTGTGATGCATTGGCAAGTCTCCGGAAGAGAGAAAATATCCCACTATAATATTAAAATAAGCACCTACAGTTACATTTTTCTGAGTAAGCCGAGAAGAGATGAGAAGGCAGAAGGCAAAGAGACATGACTGTCCATTTCGAATTCCCAGTAGAATACAAATAGTCATGAAGCTATCTTGTATAAAAGGGGGTAATATCCAAGAGGAGAGATTGATGAAAACAGAATGAAAAGAGGAGAGAGTGTGCAGCAGAATTGAAGATAGTTGAAGAAAATAAGAAAGCTGCAAGAGGTCAGAGAGTGTGAATATAGAGAATGCTGAGTATGAAGAATTGAGGAGAAAAGAAGAGAAGAAGGAAGGGCTGAGCAGATATGATGCAGGTCTGATATAAGAGTTGATGAACAGCAGAAGAGAAAGTACAGAACAGAGTTGATATCCAAGGTAAATCAGCAAGTGTTTTTCTTTTGAAAGAATAAGGAAGTTGGAGCTTCCCTATCAAGTTGTAGCTTGATAGATGTCAGTTGTAGCTGACTGAGGTAGGAGCCTCCTGTAGGTTGGTGCCCGCAGAAAATAGATGGGAGTTGGTGCTTCCACATCAAGTTGTAGCTTGATAAAATGTCAGTTGTAGCTGACTGAGGTTGGAGCCTCCTGTAGGTTGGTGCCTGCAGAAAATTGATGGGAGTTGGAGCTTCCTTGCAAGTTGTGGCTTGCAGAATTGAGGATAGATCCTCCTGTAGGTTGGTGCCTGCAGAAAACAGTGGTGAGAGGGAGTTGGAGCTTGCCTTTGCATCACAACAATAATAAGATGTGGTTTTCTCCCTTTATGGGTTTCCAATTATATCTGGTGTCTCTTTGCATGATGTTTATGTGTTGATGTGGTTTATCTCATCTGCTTAATACTTGCTGCTCTCATATTCAATCTGCTATTACATTAACAAATCTGTTTGATAGTAATACTTGTTGCTCACAGATTAAGATTGCTCACATATTAAGTTGACCATGAAATGAAGGTGTAAATAAGATTTAAAAGAAAAGTTTTAAAAGTCCATGTATGTGTTAAACTGATTCACCCCCCCCCCCCTCTCAGTTTAACTAAGGGTTCAACACCTACACCAAAGATCATTTTTCTGAATTCTTGACTCCTTCAAGAAGAAGCCATCCCCATGTGGAGCCACTGTTAGCCCCCTATAAATTTTTTGACAAGAAAAGTAAGGGGCTAAATTGTTTTTGAGCCTTCATGGAATGCATCTCCCCTGAAGACACATCATCCTTGAAAGCCTCTTCATGCCCTCTTCCCTGTGATTTGTTTCCACTGCTATACCCATCCAAAGGGCCTCATTGATTGTAAAAATTGTACTCCAAAAAGCCTACATTTACCCTTATATCCCTGCAGAATGCCCCATTTTTTAGCCTTCTTTTCCCTCTGTCAAAATTCCCCTCTTACCCCCTAAATTCCTCCCAAATCCCCTTTACATCCTGCACACACCCCTTGTTTGGCGTAATTTCCCCTTTTTTCCCTCTATCGTTACCTAATTCTGCCCTCAAATTTTATTAAAATGGGCCAAAATCCATTTTCCACCTTATGAGGTCTTAGCCCCCTTCGGCTGGCCCCTAAAACCGTCTCCCCCCATGTGATCTGGGCACTAGAACCACCCGCCAGCCCGAAAAGTGCTTATCTCAAATATGTATCGGGAGCATCGTGAGCCGTCGATCTGCACCGATCAAACGGCCATTCTGAGCTCCGTAGCGTCCATTACCCTACCCTTTCGCCACCAGTTCATCGCTTCATAACCGTTCATTTACCCACAGATCCGACGGTCTGGAGTCCACTCGCCTCGGTGGTCCCCACACCAACGCGCCTATTTGAAAATCGCCTGTATCTATTGCACTGCTTTTCGAGGGCTGGCAGTATTTCCTTTCAACAGTGATTCCACTCATTGTCTGACGCGTGTCACGGCACTATTTGAAAAATGCCCTCCCATCGTGCGTTATCGTTCGGCAGAAAACCCGACATGATATGCACATGCACCGTTTGATCCCGAGCCGCCCATCCAACGGTGATCACTCCATGAAGTTGCGCGGGGGTTAACCCAAGGCAATCGTACCCCTGGCCCACCGTCCGTCGCCCTCCGATACGTTTTCCACCGTCGATCCCCTCCTGAGATCGGATGGTCCAGATTTAAAGTCGGCCCCGCCATCGACTGGGTCCTGCTAGGTCACCTCTCCACGTGTTTTTATCACATTGTCATCTACCCTCCTTATATTTCATTCATATTTCATTCAGAGGTCATTTTTAAAAGGTTTGCATTTAAATTTTTCGCCACAGTCCGCCAGCTTTCACCATGGCCTTCTTCCACTATTACGCTGTATTTTCCACCATCACCCTGGACTATTCCGCCATCTCATTGTTCTACATGGTCATTCTCATCGCCCCTGCTACATCCGTCCATCCCCATGCATTGTTTTCCTAACGTGTTTGCATGTTTTGCAGGGTTACAAATAGGCAGATAACCGCCATGATCCGTACACACTATTGTAATGGCACAGTGCGCAGAAGAAGCTAAATTCAGAGCCTGGTATTACAGGAAAATGTCTGGAAAGGTGTCTGCAACATAAATTTCATTAAAGGACAAATTTCAAACTCTGCAAAACCTCTTCGGCACCATTAAAGCTTGTTTTTTCGTTGACAGAGACAGTTCAAAGTGGCAAGGAGTATCAGTGAGAGAATTAAAGGTATAAGGCACATTGTTGAAGATCTTAAGCCTTAATCCAGTGTTTGAAAGTCACGGTACCAGAATCGAAGACCCCATGGATCACTCAGAAGGTCCAATGCACAGAAAACCATAATAGCAGGGTTTTGACGTCAGCAAAACGTCCTTCCGTCTAAGGACAAGTTGCCCATACCGTTTGTATTCTATACCATGTTCTAGGGAGATTTGCGGTCCTAACAACAGTCCTGATGCTATCAGAGCATTTGATTCACAGTATGGCAAACCTTAGCATCATTTATTTACCTTTTTTTTAATTCGCCAGAAGCACTAGAGTGTTGCAACAAAGTACACCAGAGACATACCAGAGTAATTGGAAACTTGGAGAAGACCACTCTTTCACCCAAAAGAGTGCCATAGATAAATTCCCTGTATTTAAAACAGAATGGGTTCCGACCCTCATTCTTTCTGAGTTTTAATGCTTCATTTAGATTTTCACCTACCTCCTCAGCTCTCTACAGCTATAAAATTCATGAAGAAGCTCATTATAAAGGTTGTTTATCAGTTATCAGAGAATTGCAAGCTGTTTCTTTTGAGACATAGTCTCTGTGTAAAGTAGTAAGATAGGTTAAGGAAGATTTTTTCTGACTAAGTATCTAGCTATTGGCAATGTTGTACTTTATTGGTGTTTCCTTTTAATATGACAAGCACATTTCTTTGGATCCTGATCTAAAGCAGCGATGATGTTTTTCTATCTCTATATTTGTGTTTAAATTACACTCCATTTCATTTCATTTTTACTGGCTCGCATTAGAAATCTGGCATAGGATTTACCCTTGTTAGGTGCCCTATGTTTCTTCTCTCCTTGCCTTTCATATTTTCTACTAAATGTGTTATATAAGAGTTGATTTCAGTTGATTTAACCAGTGTAGTGGATGTTATTGCCTGCTAGCTGATGTATGAATTAAATGAATCTGTTCTTAGATGTTCTTGTTAGGATTTAATTGAAAGAATTGGGAACACTGGGAGGTCTAGAACCCTGTTTCTATCTCACTAGGATCCTTTTCAATTGATTTAACCCTTCTAAGATCCCTCAAGCTAGAGGCCGAAGCATTGATAGTTCAACGTCTCTCTATGATCTCAGGTTTTTAAATTTGTGTTCTAAGTATTTATTGTTTCCTCCTCCCTTACCATTCCATACCACACTATCATCTTTAAGATCCAATGTTTTAGATGACTAGCCCAACTGAAAGCCTGCACATTAAATAGCAAGTAAACCCTTTCCTAACTCCATTGCCCAATGGTCTTGAATGCTCCCTGGAATACTTCACCTCTGCATAAATCCTCTTTTCTCAGCCTTGTATTATTTTGAACCCTTATTTCTTAATAACCAGCAACCAAACAAACAATCAAACAAACAAACTCCGAGCCTTATAGCTAACCTAATATCTTAAACCTTTGACCTTCAAAGACATTACCTTTAACAATCATAGAGAGATACCTCTCTGGACTTGGAGGGCTAGATCTTGAGGTCTGAAAGTGGTTTGATGTTGTCTCATCTTTTGGTATGGCCAACCTTGCCAAACAGTACTTACCAGATCCTAGTTTACTTTTATGTTTTTCTTGAGTCTATGTCAAAGGCTGGCTAGTTTAGAAGTACTTACCAAATCCTGGGCTGCTCTTTGTTCTGCATCTATTTATTTCTCTTTCTTATTGTATCATTTCATTCCATAAATCAAACTTCAAATAGATCCTTAGACATAGATGACTTGCCCCATGGACCACTCTTGCCTCTTGCTGTTCCAATTAAACCCTATTATGACTCCATAGCCCAATGGACTAAAACCTGCAATTATTTGTCTTTTTGGACGAAGCTTACTTTCATTACTTGCAACTTCTCACCTTTGAAGCTCTTTGCATTTATGACTTTCCACCTCAAATAGTAATCATGCTCAACCATCCAAAAAAAAAAAAAATCCTTGGCCTTCATAACTAGCCTAATATTGTTACCCCAAACTTCAAACACAAATCCATCTTTGCACTTATTGGAGAGATCCCTCTCCGGATTCAGGAAAGCTAGATCCTAGAATCCCAAAGTGGTTGAAATGATGTTCTTTCTGTGATTGGACTTTGTGAATCTTGCTGATTACAGATTCCCAACAAGGACCTTTTGCGACTATCCCAAGAGGAGGAAGGTGATTTAGTGTGCTAGTCGCCAAGTCGCATGTGTTGAAGGAGTGATGTGGAATGTGACTTGTGGAGGTTGCAACTTGGCGACCATGTTGAGTTGCATTGCTGAGATTGCATCTACTTGAATACATACATGCGATGTGTTTAAACATCCAGCCAAGTCATGAGACCAGAGCAGAGATACATGCAACCTACAAGCATCATTGTTGTTCGGAAATACCATAAGGTTCAACCACCGAAGGAAACAATGACTGCTTATGGGAACCATACCTGAAATCGCATGTGGCATAGGCATGCATGCAAGGGCCACATTTGACGCAGGCACATCAGTAGAAGCCCCTGTGTTCCGAAGAACCTAATTAAGGGAAAACGACACATTAGCCTCGGACACGAACTCACGGTGGGCATCCTTCAAATCACAATGCTAAGGAAGAAATGTTGAATATTTTTTTAGTGCCAACTCATGTCTCAAGGCTCTTCGAATGCATTGTTGGTTGTCATTTTATTTTTTTGGCTTGACAAAATCGAAAGAAAACAACAGCAAAACAAAAATGCTCATGGCTCTCAGATTTAGCGTCAATGGTCTTAGGTTACTCTGAGTAGTCGCACTTCTCCCACATATTCTTTGTCGAGGTTGCACAGCCACCGGTGTTGCCACGAGCATGGTTTCTGAAAGAGGCACGCATGTTTGTAAAGAGGCACTTTCATTTCGCCCAGTCGCAACCTATGCCATCGGTCAGGGTATGCGACCCAACCTCAGCGCGACTATGCAACGTCTCTCGAGTCACAAGGTCGCAAAATGTCGTGCCCAAAAGAGCCTACGGCTCATGTGACTACTCGACTATGTGACCTCCACCTAGGATTGAGACCTCATGCAAATACAACACCCATGATTTTCAAATGGGAAATCACACTCTCAGGCATTCAAATCGCATAGGGAGGGCATGCACTCAGGTTACGGTAGGTGGTAGGCGCCTTGAGGGGCATTATCATTAGAGGCAAAGTTGTATGAGGATAAAGGGTATTGGTCATTGTGCTTGCTTGACCACATATAGTTGAGGTGCCATAAGAATAAGAAGAGGACTCACCTTCATGCACAGTTGAGAAAACACCAGGGATGTGCCAAGGAGATGTGTGCATGTACACATAGTGGCTTTGTCAAGGACGTAATGGCACACCGCATTTTATCCATGCAAAAAATATACAAGGAAGTGACCAAGGAAGCACCACGTAAATAGAAGTGCGCTCAGTGCAAATAAGATTTATTTGATCCTCCTCACTGTTACGCCATAGAGAAGAAATAAGTCTTGGGTAAAAGGGCACAGGGTCATCATATGCAAACCACATACACCAATAATGTTGTGACGTGACAAAAAACTACACAAGGGTCTAAGCTAACAACATTTGTTTGAATCACTCTTGAAATTAATTGAATACACCTCTAGCATTATTATTTGATCATAAAGACATGTGACCTATGTTATTTGATTGTAGATAGAAGCTATTGGTTTTCATGAAGATCTAGGGTTTTCCAGCAAGAAAGGGGGATCCTTTCAAAGCTCAAAATAAATTCACTATAGGGTCAATGGCACATCTATCACCAATCCATTCGCACAAGGCTAGTACTAGGGAAAGGCATCGTGCTCTGCAAGGGCTGAGCTCCCCAAAAGGAGAAGAATAGAAGGAATTTCCCAGGTCAAAACTAATGTAAGGTCGCAGGTCGCAGATGACCCCAGGTTGCAGGTCGCAGATGAACTCAGGTCATAGGTTGCAGATGACCTCAGGTCATAGGTTGCAGATGACGTCAGGTCATAGGTCAAAAATGACCTCAAGTCGCAGGTCACAAATGACCTCAGGTCACAGGTCGGAGATGACCTCAGGTCGCAAGTTGCAGATGACCCCAGGTCACAGGTCACAGATTACCCTAGGTCGTAGGTCACAAATGGCCAAAGTCGCAAGCCAACCCAATAGTTGGGAAGACCAAGAGTCAAGGGAACTCAAAATTCATCTCAGCTTATATGTATAACTTTGGGAAATGAAGTGAGTGAATTTTAGCTCTGTAATTGAAAGCCAGGACACGGGATTGAATTGGTGCTTGAGAACTAAAGGCACTCAGCTCTTGGGATCAAGTAGAGAGAGAGGTAGTGAGGCTAGGGTATTGGTAGCATGCATTGAGATAAATAGCGCATGTTCCACTACTGGGTTTTGACGAGTTTCAAATATGTATTTGAAGTTGCAGTAGCATTAATAATATATATATTCTCTTTTTCAGCACTGATTCACATGCTCACTTATGGTGATAGTACTAGTTTTCTAATATTTCACTATATTTTAACGTGTGCTTTCATGCATGCAATTGGTTATGAACTAATTCACAGTAGTTGCATGTATGTTTTCTTTCGAATAAATTTTTATTTGTTCCTTTCCATGTCAGTGACCTATTGTGAACTACTTTGCAATTAAATTCTAGCGTGTTTTCTTTCATGTATGTATTACTGGGTTTTTGACTCACTGATCCCACTCACGGCGTACCCCCTTTTATTTTTTTGCTTAGACTTTCTTGTATCTTTGTTTGTGGTTCATCAATCTTGGGCTAATTTTCTTCACTAATTAGTCATTTCACCTTTGCCTCTATTTCATCATCTTCTCATCTGACAACCAAGAGTGGAAACACTTATGGTGGTAGCCCGGCCCACATACCGGATGGGGCTCCTATCCCAAATGGTGTGAGGTCTAATTGGGACCTTTTACCTGGGAGACCCCCTTGTTGTCAGTAGTACAATTTTTCCCGTCAATAGGGGGTTAAATGGGTTAGGGCTATAGGGGTTTAGGGGTATATGGGGTTAAATGGGTTAGGAGTTGGGCATTAGGGGTTTAGGGGTATAGGGGTGTTACAGGTCAAAATACCTCCTCATCAGCTCAGAGGAGAAGATAAATATGGAAGGAATACAAAGACCTAAACTAAACCTATTTCTGCCAAGGTAACACCTCACTATAACAACACAAGAGTGTTATAACACAGTTGATCAGTGAATAGGCCGCGTTAGTGGCTATGGAAATGCTCTGTTTACACTAGAGGGCAACGTTACCCATGTTTTAAGTTTGAAATGGGAAAAACCCACGGAGAATGATTTGAATCTCCAGCTTTTTCTCACAAGAGAGTCAGTACAAAAAGGAAACTGCAAAGCACCAACTCTTATTGAGCCTTGCCATAAACAACTAAACTCTCAAAGAAGGAAAAAGAATGGAGGTTGAGGAAACATCTTGGTTTTTTCTATTCAGAACTGGTGGAAATAAAAGGGAAATTATTTCTCTCTCCATCTCCTATAAAATGGAGTTGAAGGCTCTTGGTTCAAGGTCGAAGGATTGTCAAAGTTTTTGCATACTTGTGAAGTAGAGATCATTGTTGTAGTGTGAAGGCCAAAGGTCAAAGAGGTTCATTGAGAAATTTTTGATCAAAACATCACCACTTTGAGAGATAGAGAGATTGGAAGGCTAAGGAGGGCTTGGTACAACCGACGGTTGTAATCCTCCTTTTTTATAAATCAATAGAACTGTATCTGTTTTTTCCATTCTATGCATTGATGTTGTCATTATTATTTAATCACTTATATAACATAAGATGAATGGCTTAGATGTGCATATTTTAAGTGTTTATTATATATTGGCTTAATTGATAGGAAATATGTTATGGTAGAGATTACACGGGTGCTTTAATTGATTACAGGGCCAAGATTTGGAGCTGGTGAAGGAGAACTCCTACTTCCCTGCCGAGTGCTCTCTAAGGGACTCCAAGATCATTCAAGAGGTAATATTCTATCTCCTTCTATCAAGTTGTTTTAAGCTAGTATGAACATGTATGTGCCTTCTTTGTGAACTATACAACTAATCTTATTGTTTGCCTCGAGCACCGGAAAGCCCTGAGAGGGATATTCAATAACCAACAACCCAAGAATTTTACCATATAGTAGAATTGGTGACTCTGCTGGGGAGTTTCCCCATAGTTTCTGAACTATTTATTTCCTCCTCTCTTCTTTCCCTTGTTCATAGACCCTTCCGACCAGTATTTATGCCTAGTAAACATTTTAAAAGCTCGCAGAGTTCAATCCTGTTTTTGTTTGACCATCTGAAGAAATTTTCCCTGGCTAACGCTACCTCTGTGGGTTTTCCAGTGCATTATAATGCTAGCTCTGCTTGAATACAGTGCGTTAGTCTCTAGATTAATGCTATCTTTACTCAGAGACAGTGAGTTACTTAGCCAAAATTTGTTGTTCACTGATGTGATTATGTTTTGGTTGCAGAGTTTTTGGCCATCAGTATCTCTCCTTGACTGAATCCCTGTGCTTTTTTACTAAGCTGGAATTTTTGTTTGTTTGCTCTTTTTTGAAAATTTAGTGTCGAAAGCATTTAATTTTTAGAGAAGAAATTTTTTTTTTTAAGTTTTTCTGCATTTAGCTGAGTTAATTCTGAAAATTTCAGTTCATAGACTATTAAGAAGAGGTAGATAGAAGTCTTAATCTTTAAAGTTGAACTGTGCTATTTGAATGTTAGTGCATGGATGTTGAAAAGAAACCTCTCCTTGTAGAAATAATCTTCATCGAATTGAATATTTAGAGCATATTTTGCATGGTTTCTTGAGTCAGAGTCTCATTACATTTCATACATCCACTCCCCCTCCGCAAGTCTAATAATAAAGTACACTAAGAATCAAGTGATAATAAAATCAATCCCATTACTCTTTTTGAGCTCACACCAACAGTATTTTAGGCTACGATCTTGGGTTAGGAAAAGTGAGAAAATCACCCAAGATCTCAAAACTTGAAACTACAGTCATTAATGAGTGAAATTCTACTGCACTCATATTAACGGGACCGTTCCTTTACCAGAGCTCAGTGTGAGATAACACTTGGGTGCACAAGAAGGTAGCTTTCCTTCGACTGCATCCGGTGGATGTGTTATATATTGGGGTTCCCTTCGGGGATGTCGAAACTAGATCGGGAATCTAGGTATTCTGCCCATATAGCATGTTTTCCTTGACCGTGGACCCCCTTGATAATGTCTGTGATTTGAGGTATCTTTAGTGGCCATACTTTTTAGGGACTTACATAAGGTGACTGCGACAGGCTGTCCTGGTACCTGAAACAGATGGACCCACTCTGTCTTTGGTCTTTAGGAGGGTACTCGTCTTCACGAGAGTTCTTACACCTATCGTTTGAGGTTCGAGCGAAGCTCTAGAGTGACCGTAACTATACTTTCGACCAACCCTCTTTGTATACTATTGTGATACTGGATTTCATCACCAACAAACGGTAGTACTCAGATAGGGCACCCTATTCTGGCTACTTTCTGATTGATTTTAGAGAGTCCTTTTTTATTTTTTAGGTGTGTGGTTACTATCATTGAGACTTTATAATACATCACAATTTATTAAAAGTTGTTAAAAATAAACAGGTCACCGTGGCATCATATGACCCACGCCATCTGTCTTGACGATAGCAAGGTATACCTCCTCTACCTCTTGAGGAAAAACTGAACCTTGGTGAACCCGTGCCTTCTACGGAAGATCAGTCTCCGCTAACAAACATTGATTTACACATAGCCTCGTATCATACGGAATTTCCGGAGGACCCTTTCACGGAAGGGGTTGTACCTCATTAAAATACTCCACTCACTGATCTGTTGGGGCCTGTGATAGTTCATATTCCACCACGCCAAGATATGTCTTTTGCCGCACAAACATCCATTTCACCACTAGCATCCACAAGGTCGATGCCAATGGAAACCATCCCAGGTTCGCCACCATCCTCCCCGCCGGTTTTCAGTCTATGCCATCACTAGGTAACCCCAATAGTCAACATATACCTAATCCCAACCCTATGGTCATCACAACTGTTAGTAGCTTGCCGAATCCTTCGGGATCTACTCCTATTGTGACCACGTTGGGACCCACGGTTGCTCCTCCCATGAGTGTGACTACTTCGGTTCCTTTTAGCAACCATTTTGGTTGGAACCCTTTGCTGAGTTCAAACCCCTTGGCCACTATACTAGGTGGTAGTGTCACCAGCACACAAGTAGCAGGGAAAATTTCACTTCCCCTGCAATCCTTAGGACAAACGGGACAACCTATTTTTTATGTTTTTCCCTTAAGTGGTTAAAATATAGGTGTAGGGTTTATGCCATTACCGAACTATGCAAGTAGTAGCATGCCTCTAGGAAAATCTATTGCATCCATATGGACTAACCCACCCCAACCTCCATCTGGAACGGGAGGGCACTTTTATACTGGGGGCAACCAACCATTCGCCCCGCAATACAATATGCCCTATGGACAGCAACCATATGTCCCTACCCCTCCACCTATAGGAAATTTTTATCAAAGTACTACTTATCCTCCTGGTAACATATTGATGGGTGGACCCTATGGTCTAAATAGTCAGCCCATGCTTCCTTGGTTAGATTAAAGGGAAAATCCGCAATTTCCATTTTTGGCAGCACTAGGCATCCCCAATATCCATAAACTGACTAATGATCCCATCAATCACAACCCGCTCTGGCCTCCAGTACTGCACAAGATTCCTTCTGACATCCCAAAGTTCAATGGGAAACAAGGGGATGACCCATCCGCACACATCACTACATTTCATCTATGGTCTATATCCAATTCCATGGTGGATGATAGTGTCTAGCTGTTAGTATGAATCCTTTGTCGAAGTGTACGAAAAAGGACCACTTTAGCTACGCATAAATAATAGCCCTAACAACAAAAGTGGCTGCCAATATCTTCGGATCTGCGATTAGTTAGACAAGAAAATAGCTGCAAAACACCAGATCTATGTATGGAAAGACATTAAGCAGTAAAATAAAGGGTTTGCTCCATGCATCCAACAAACAAGACAAGAACACAATTTTTTTGAAAGAATTTTTATATTACAGGGCACCTGGGAGGAAAACAAGAAGGTGTATCCAGCTCTCCTCAATGGGATGGGTTCTTTGTAGTCCTCATCACTTCAGATCTAAGCTTTCTCTCTCTTGTAGGTGTAGAAAACCCAATGCAAAAATGAAGCTCAATGGGAGCAAATGATGAAAAATGAGACCAAGTGTATAGATCCAGAGTGATCTAGTAGGCAACAAAAGGTGAGGAATGGTAGGAAAAACCCTCCTATTTATAACAAAATATTGGGTCATTCTAGATCTTGGTGCATGGGTTAACCACATCTAGATCCACTTTTTATGGAATATTTTATTATATTTGTTGGAGGGAAAAGGTATTTGACTTGGGTCAAATCCCTTAATTTGTCAAAATAAATAAATAAATGATTTATTTATCTTTTTAAGGAAGCGGTTAGAGGATAATCAAATAAATAATGATTTATTTAACTATTTATGGGTGATTTGGTCAAATTTAACAAGGAATATCATCTAAAAAAGGTTTAAATGATTATTCCTAGAAAATAATAAGATAAATAAAGGTTTATCTAATTAATTTCTTTGATTTTGGGTTAAACATGACTGGGAATAATAATTAAATTATGGTTTAATTAATTATTCCATGAGGAAAATCAAACAAATATGGGTTTTTTTAATATTTCCTTTTGGGGTTTCCTGTTTTAACATAGTGAAAGCGGTTTTACTTAGGGTAAAACTGGTCTTACATGGTGTACTTGGGTCCATCTAATGATAATAAGTTAGATGACCAAAAATGGTGTAACAGATTGCCCCCCAGCGTGCGAGTGTCAGGAGCAAATCGTATGACCGAAGTACGTTGTAAGAACACAATCACTAGACAACAAAAGGGATGTTAGAGAGAGAAATGTAAGGTAGATAGTGTGCTGAAGGACTAGACCCTGAGGAGACGAGACTCGCAGGTGCAACAAGTCTCTTTTTATGAGAGGGTACCTGTGCTGAAGGCGGCGGGGGAGGCATACCTATGCCCGCCGAGACAAAGTACAAAAGAATAGTGTGTCCAGTAGACAAGGGACCGAACTATAAAGTACAGCTCGCATAATCATGAGCCAGATAAAAAAAAATACAATGAGGAATCCCACATACATGGTGTGCCTGGGATAACATCCAGGACTTGTACAATAATATCTGAGTACATGAGATACAAATACAACCCAAATTCCCCCTGTGAATGGGGAAGGGCTCACAAAATCTGATTGATACATGCAAGTCAAAAGAGGCACTACAAGTGGCTATGGCCAACATCATCAAATATCTGGAGCTGCATCGAAGGCTGCAAAGAAGAGGTCATTCGGGCATGTGGGGGGCTACCTGCAGGGCCACCCCCTCATGAGGGTTGAAACATCTCACACACCCCCGGGAATCATCAAGAGCTGCTGCTGGATCACTGGACCATCAAGTATACGAATCTCGATCATGCTGAAAAGAGCTGGAGAAACAATCAAGCCAAAGGGAAAGGAGGCATCCCTCTGCCAGATCCAAGGCACCGAACAAGAGTGGAAGCTGGAACCAAGGTACACCGCCCTCTAGACCTGACTTCTGGAATGAAAGAGCTGAGGTCGACAGAAGGAGGTCCGCCATAGTTGAGGCAATGAGAGACCCTCAACTAAGGCACGAGAGAAAAGAGTAGAGCGACGGACAGACTGACACTAATGATGATAGTGAAGTGGAAAGGACTGAGTAGCTAATGGATGACTTCCCTTGCTAGAGCATAAAGGGCATGAATGACATGGCAGCGACTGACACAACATCATCTGGGATGGAGGACAGTGGAACTGAAGGTCATAATGTGCGACACAAGAGAGAGACCAAGAAATGACGGATGGAGGGCTATAATGGGGTTCAAAGGACGTGGTATAGACTCCATGGAGGGAATGATGACTCAACTTGGATGTTCTAAACAAGGGCGACTCGATGGTGCTGCCACACAGTAAAGGCCCAATGGGGGACCATGAAAACATGAGTTCAAAGTGGGAACTCATGACGAAAATTGACACGAACATGGACAAGTATGGGGGCGAAGTGATGCCCCAAATACAAGTGTTGTAAGTGAGAAAATTCGATTTAAAGCAGAAGTGGAGTGGCCCTTCTTGGACAAAATGGGTCCGGGTGAAGCGGCAAATCATAAACATGAAAAAACAGATGCTGGCTATCTAAAAGAAAATAAAACATGCATTTCAGAAGGGAAATGCTAAGGGTAATATTTCTTAAGATAGAGTGCATTGCGAGGATTAGGAAGGGGATGGCCCTCGAAATCCTCTAAGAGGTATGCCCCCTTACCTAGATCCTTACTAATGATGTAAGGGCCTAGCCATAATGAGTCAAACTTCCCATGACCAAGGACATCATGGGCCTGGTCATATACTAGAACAAGGTCGCCTTCGTGAAAAGTGCGAGGTTGGACTTTTCGGTCATACTGAGCTTTGGTGCACTTTTTGGCTGCTTCCATGGTTTGCAAGGCAACACGACGGTCTTCAGAAGTGCGCTCGAGCATGATAAGTCGTTGTTCTAGAGGTTGAGTGTCAGGGAGAAGTTCGACGGCCAGATGTAGGGAAGGAATTTCACACTCGATCGGTAAGACTGCCTCCTCTCCAAAAACCAGGTGGAAAGGAGTAAACCCGGTGGCGGTTTTAACAGAAGTTCGATAGGCCCACAAAGCAGGGAAGAGCATGAGATGCCAGTTGGTTTTGTGCTTATTCACCATTCTTTGAAGCATAGTTTTGAGGATTTTGTTGACTGCTTCAACTTGGCCATTACCTTGGGGGTAATAGGAGGAGGAATATTGGTGCTCAAAACCCAACAGTGAGGATAGCTCACGCCATATCTCATCTTCAAAATGTTTGCCATGGTCAAAGACCAGTTGTTTGGGAACCCCGAATCGAGCTATAACATGGTTAAAGAAAAAGAGGGCCGCGGTAGCTGCCGTGTTGTTGAACGTTGGCATGGCCTCGGCCCATTTGGTGAAATAGTCAACCGCCACGATGATATACTTATGGTTACCAGCGGATGGCGGGCGACACTCCATGAAGTCGATGGCCCATTTACAGAAGGGGCCGGTTGAGACGACTGGATGGAGGGGAGCTGGTGGAGCTCGCGCCCTAGGGGCGAAATGTTGGCAACTGGGAGAGTGTTTGACTGCCTCAATGCAATCACTAAAGAGGGAAGGCCAAAAATACCCAGTGCGCATGACTTTTTGGGCAGTAGCAAGACCGGAGAGGTGGCTACCGCAAGCACCACTATGGCAGGCATTAAGGACCTGTTCAGCTTCAGCGTGTGTGAGGCAACGACGAAGGACGGTATCAACCCCGCGACGATATAGATCGTCACCGATAAGGAGGTACCAGGGGGCTTGGTGTCGGATGCGTCGGCGAGCCTCACGATCAAGGTGAAGGGCGAACTTTTGGGTTCGCAGGTAAGTAAGAATGTCGCCATACCATGGGTCATCGGTAGTAATGGAAAATAAGTGTTCATCAAGAAAATCATCATTAACTGGGGTATCTGGCGCTCCGGTAGGTAATTCAGAAATGAGCTCAGCGAGGGCTAAGCCTTTCTTACTCTTTGGTGTGACGAATTCGAGGTCGAATTCTTGAAGAATAATGACCCAACGAGTATATTTCCCAGTGAGGATACGACGACTCAACAGGAAAGCCAAGGGGTTGGAATTAGTCACAACCTTGGTGGAGCGCATAAGGATATAATGACGAAGTTTTTGGACTGAGAAAACTGCAGCCAGTGCTAATTTTTCTTCAAGGGAGTAGGAAACAGGGGGTCCTACAAGGTTCTTACTGACGTAGTAGATCACATGCTCAATACCGCTGTCATCTTCCTGGATAAGGACTCCAGCGACCGAATAGGTGGAAGCGGAGATATACAGGATGAAGTCCCGATCAAAGTCGGGAGGGCGGATCAAGGGAGAGGATGTGAGGGCCTGCTTGAGGGCATCGAAAGACTCGTGAGCATGGGAATCCCAAACAAAAGGGATAGAAGATCGAAGGAGTCTAAGGAACCCATGTGCAGTGGTGGCGTAGTCAGAGACGAACCGTCGAAGAAAATTAGCTTTGCCTTGGAGACTTTGGAGCTGGCGGAGGGTACGTGGAATGGGAAGTTCAAGAATGGCTTGAACTTTCAAAGGGTCAAGAGTGATACCATCTTTAGACACGATGAAGCCTAAGAGACGGCCGGAAAGGACGCAAAAGACGCATTTCAACAGGTTAAGGCGGATATTATACTTGCGACATCGGAGAAAAATGGTACACAAATCGTGGAGGTGCTGCGCCCGATGTTTAGAACGCGTAGTGAGGTCGTCTAAATAAGCAAGGATAATGTGAGCTAAGTCATGGAAACAATAAGACATGGCCCGTTGAAAAGTGGTGCCGGCGTTTTTAAGGCTGAACGGCATGACTCGGTAAGAAAAAGTTCACCACGGACTAATGAACGCGGTTTTGAGTTGATTAGTAGGATGGATAGCAATTTGGTTGTATCCGGAGAAACCATCCATAAAGGATAGAACCTCATGCCCCGCACACTCGTCAATGATTTGGTCAATGAACGGTGTGGGGAAGTTGTCTTTGGGACAAGCTTGGTTCAAGTTGCGAAAGTCCGTGCAGACACGGATGGTGCCTTGTTTCTTGAGAACGGGAACTGGGTTGGACACCCAAGTGGTGTATTCAATGGGGTAAATAAAACCAGCCTGCTTGAGCTTATCGATTTCGGCTTTGATAGCGTCACGTCTGGAAGGATGGATGGGTCTCAACTTTTGATGGACTGGTTTGGCATCAGGCCATGTGTCGATATGGTGTTTGACAATGGCGGGATCGAGTCCGGGCATTTCAGAATAGGACCAGGCGAAAATATCATGGAATTCTTTGAAAATCTTGGTGTAAGCTTCGATTTCGTCCGAGGTGCAGTGAGCGCCTAAGGTGATATATTCTTCGATACCTGGTGTGACTGAAATGTCAATTTTGATGGTAGGAGAGATATTGGCCATGTTTCCTTCTTCGAAAGCATCAGGTGCAGGGATGGGGTTTTTGAACCAATCGACTGCATTGGGGATGAAGTCTTTGGTTTCCACAGCAAATTGGTCATGGGACTGCTGCGGGAGGAAGTATGCGCGATGGTGCATATCGTCCCATGGAAAGTCCGGGTTAGTCATGGCTTCCATAATGTCTTCATCGGACTGGAAAATGGGAAGAATGGAGGAAGAAAGGTCACCTGAGGGGGTAGTGGTATGGGACGGATCATCAAGAGGAGAAGGGCTCAAATGTGCGATATCAACAGATCCAAGGTCGGCTGAGGGGCCGGGAGGATCGACAGGTTGAAGGGCAGGTGAACTATCTCGCAAGGATGAGGACAGGTACAAAATGGTAGTTGACGGCTTTGTTGGCTCGATGGCAGGAGGAGGAATGTGGATGGAAGTAGGAAGGTCCTCTGGTCCTATCGAAGTGGCCTTGAATTGGCGGTACATGTCCAAGGAGGAAAGATACTCGTCAAGGCGGGGACAGAGGTGGGTGTAGTGGCTGTGGAAATTGCACAAGGCACAAGGGTGGTTTGTGCACAAGTGTTTGAGTTTTGGGATAGAGTCTGGGATAGTGACGTATACTTCTGGGATGTCGGAGTCGGGAAACGTCTCGTTGACCAGAATCTTGAGGTGCGGCAATTCAGGACACATGTGGGTGGCGTGACCGACTATATCACACAAAGCGCATTGGATGGCGGGCTTTGGTGGTCGAAAAGGGGTAGGGGTTGTCGGGGCGGCCTGGTCCTGATAGGTTGCCCCCTTACGAGCTTTTCCTTTCTTTCTGGGGGCTGGCACCACAGGGGTAGGGTCCTGTGGAGGTGTTGGGGGCCCGGAGGAGGTGAGGGGGACCGGTTGAACCGGTGTCAAAGCAAGGTAAGGTTTGGGGTGACCGGGAGGGGTAGCAGCTGGAGGGTCAATGTACCAGACAGGTATGCCGAGGGTCAGGTTAGGGAGAGAAAGGGTGGCCAAGACGGGGACAGAAAATACTCTGGGAGGGGGAGCCAGGAAAGGTATCTGCCCAGCAGGGTAATGACCAGGAGGGACGGCTCCGAGGTGGTTAAGGCCAGGAGGAACCGTTCTGGGAGGATAAAGGGGTTCAAGAATACCAGCTGTAGGGGGAAGGCCAGAAGGAGGAGGTCCGGTTGGCTGAGAGGAATGGCTAGGAGCGGGGTGCAGAGGGCCATGTGGAGGTTGCTAACTAGCCGAGGCAGGCTGCTTAAGGGCAGCCTGAGACGATTGCATCATACAAATAGATGATAAGCTGGGATCGGTGATAGGAGGAGAGGGAAGGTTAGGGAAAGTTCCAAGCAGGGAGGAATCTTTGAAAACGCCGGGGGAGACACTGGTCAAGGAATCAACAGTTTGCTTGTTGGCTACAGAAGAGATGGTCGTCTTAGGGGAGGTCTGAGATTTTGGCTCATGATATGTCAACTGGTCAATGGTGACTATCTTTCCATTATGGGGGAAAGACATCTTGCGAAAGATCGCGGATGGGACAAAAGACATAGCATAGGTGTAGCTTTGCCCCAATAGAATGTTGTAATCTAGTGGGGCGTCGATGACTTCGACGTCAACGCAAACAGTCTTACCGACGAGGGTGATAGGGCAATTACGAAACAGGCCAATGGGCTGGGAGGCATGACCATCCCACGCTCGAAGGGTGATCGTGGAAGGGGCCAACTCAAGAGATCCGAGTTGCTTCCAAACCGAAGCAGACATCACGCATGTGGATGCCCCCTCATCAATTATACACCGGGACATGTTGGCGTTCCGGATTTTGACTGGGATTTGGAAGGCGATGGAAGGAGGGAGAGGAGGATGTTCCGATTGAGTGGCGTCGAAAACAATCATTTGGTCATCAGCAGGATCGACAGCGCCCACGACAGATAGTAGAGCCTTCTTTTGGGAAGGGAATGACTGGAGGAGTTCCAGTGTGGAAATGGCAGTAGGAGATTGCGCCAAATCATCTACTATGCTATACGAATGGGCAGCTCGACTGGGAGCAACGTTTCGACGTAGTGGGCCCTTAGGTATCTTGGTATGAACCTCAACTTTTGGTTGAGGGATATGTAAGGGGCCACTGGGTGACGAAAGAGGCTTTGGAGAACCTGAAGAAGGAGGCTCAGGAGCAGACTGAGCAGGAGGCTTGGAGTACTGGCGAGACCGAGTTTGAAGGTGAAGATCGACGGACGGGTTAGGATCGGAGTGCATCATAAGGATCTGGTAATCAGAGGAATGAGAAAGGGAAGGGGGGGTGGCTACCTGGCTGTCGGGCGGTTGGGTAGCGACAAATCCTTCCTGAGGGAAAGGATCAGTAAACACAGATGGCTGGGTAGTGGCCACATTAGGAGGAGCATGAGGGGAGGCGTGTTGTCCGTGCAATGTGGCTTGAGACTCCCACATCTGCCGCATCTGGGGTAATAGGGGAAAATCGTGGGTGTAATGACCATAGACACCGCAACACGAACAAGGCTTACTTGTGCGAAGCAGCCTGTCTGGCTTGGGCTGAGTGCCCTATTGCTGGTTGGCAGTGTCAGGGTCCACACCAGGATTGGGTCCACGGGTACTAGGGGCAGATTGGTTTGGATTGCCTCTCCGCCTTCTTTCAGAAGAAGGGGGATTAGTCGCGCCCTGTTGTGCAAATACTTGCCCTGGAGGGGGCTGTAGGTGCTAGTGCTGGGGTTGAGGAGGCAAGGGAGGAGGAAGCGCATATGCTGGAGGAGCTGGCGCACCAGGCTGCGGATAAGGGTAATGGGTAGGTTGGGCAACATTGAGGTAAGCAGGAGGTTGGGCAAAAGGAGGAGGCATGCCGTATCCTGGATACATGCTACCGGGAGGGGGGAGAGTGCTGGAGGAGCTAGCCCCTCCCTGAGGGAGACCATAGCCCATAGGAGGTTGAGCGTATGGATGGGAAAGGGCTCCAACGATACCGTCGGCGGAATGAGATGCCCCCGGGGCATTAGCGCCACCGGGCCTGGGGATGTCAGGAAGAACGGTATAAACATAACCAGATTGAGCGTAGATCAGGTCATATTTTAAAGCTATTTGGAGGGCGGCTTCTTCAGATTGAGGAAAGTGAGAGGCGACATCTTTGCCGATGGGAGACGGGAGGGTGCGAAGGAACAAGTCCATGTAAACCCGATCTTCAAAGGGAGGGGCTCGACATAAGCTCCGTCTTCGTCGCCATTCCTGAACATGGGCAGAAAGGCGTGTGGAAGAGGATTGCTTAAAGGAAGTCAAGAGCTCCGTGCCAGTGTCGTATCGGAGAGGGAGCTGGAAATATGACAAAAAGGCTTGGGCAAGAGTCTCGAACGTGGTATGGGAAGAAGTGGCTTGTTCGACATACCATTTAGAAGCTTCGCCGGTAAGCGTGCGTTGGAACAAACGAAGATGGATGGAGTCATCGGTAATGGAATTGGAGGAACACCACATGTGGAAAGATCGGACATGATTGGTTGGATCTTCTCCAGCTTGGCCTTCGAATTTAGGGATGTCGGAAGGGAGCTTGGTTGGCATGGCAGGCCAACCAACATCGTGGCGGATAGGGTCTTTGATCAACTGATTGAAATCGGGGAGGATGAGGCCTGCAATGTATGGCAGCAAGGGGGTGGACGGGGTCATTCCTGTGGCAGTTCCGCTAGTAGTCGGGCCGGCATTAGGGCCAGGAGAACTGCTAGCGTTAGGCCCTGGACCAGACATGGTGGTAGGGGGAGAACCAGGAGGAGAAGGGGAACCCGATGAATCAGGAGAGGAGTCAGAGTGCAGACTCGGAGGAGGACTGGCTCGACGACGGCGGGTCGGAGCAGGTCGATCGACCGGAAACTGAGGGTGAAGGCCAAGAAGTCTCTGGGAAAGGCGCCTTGGGGGCGCAATGACGACAGGAAGAAGGAAACCGACAGGGGCAGAAAGGGACAGAATCAATTAAGGTCAAGGGCAGAAAAGGTGCAGTGACAATTGATTTTAGAGTCTTTGCCAGGCGGTGTTAACCAGGCGCTTCTTTGCTTAGGGTCAGTGTGTGGCGTGCGTTAATTTTAATTTTTAAACCCTTTCCATTTTGAGAGCAAGAAAAAAGTGTGCTGCGTAGCTGAAAATAAACCTACAGAGAACAGTATATAATGTTGAAATAACAGAAAAATAACGGCTACTTGTGCATCTATCTAACCCAGGAAGGTGGGTCTCTCAAAACTAATCTGAAAAGAAGGGGAAAAATCTAGGCAAAACACACGGAAAAGAGGCCAATAGATCTAAGGTCAAAGGGGACAGGGATATAAAGGATAAAGTTGCTGAAAAGAGGTGCAGATCACAGCCAAGAGACAGAGGCAAGGTGGATGGAAAAAGGAAGGAAATCAGAAAAAACTGGAGGGGGCAAGGCGGAGGCCTTCAAAGGAGATCCAAACAAAACAACAGGAGGTGATTTGAAAGGAAGAAAGGCTAATTTCAAAGGATCTGAAAGGGAGGTAACAGATCTGGAAAAAGGAGGCTGAAGCTCTGAAAAACAGACGGCTGAAACAGCTAAAACTATTCCACAAAAAGTGGAGAGTACTAAAGCCCTAGGGGGCTAGGTTCCCACTTAGATGAGTAAAAACAGATCAGAACTTGGTCAAAGCGGGCTGAGACAGAGGCTGGAAAACCCTGACAGAAGCTGCAGCAGAACCCAGAAAAATTGCAGAAAAATTACTGAAAAATTGGCAGGTCGCAGTTTTTGACCTGATTTCAGTGCAGGTCGCAGAAAAGGGGCAGAAAAGTGTGACCTGGAGGTCCAGGTTGCAGAAAAGGGGCAGAAAAGTGCGACCCCCCGTTCCGGTTGTCTCGGCGGCAGATTTTCAGAAAAGTTGATGTCTCAGTTGCGGCTGGTGTCGCTTACCTGCGCAATAGGGCCAGAAACACACGGAAGTTAGAAATTTAAATGTTTTAGGGTTTTATGTGAGAAAAACAACATAAAAATAGGAAAAATAAACAGCTGAAAAGAAACCCTAGGGTCTGAAGTAGCTGGATATGCAGGAATATGAAAAACGACAGCGGTCGTAATTTAAAACCCGTGTGGATTCGCCATTTGTTAGTATGAATCCTTTGTCGAAGTGTACGAAAAAGGACCACTTTAGCTACACATAACTAATAGCCCTAACAACAAAAGTGGCTGCCAATATCTTCATATCTGCGGTTAGTTAGACAAGAAAAGAGTTGCAAAATACCAGATCTATGTATGGAAAGACATTAAGCAGTAAAAATAAGGGTTTGCTCCATATACCAATAGACAAGACAAGAACAATTTTTGAAAGAATTTTTTGTATTAAATGGGGCACCTGTGAGGAAAACTAGAAGGAGTATCCAATTCCCCTCAATGGGATGGGTTCTTGGAAGTCCTCAGCACTTCAGATCTAAGATTCTTCTCTCTAGTTGATGTAGAAAACCCAATGCAAAGAGTAGAGCTCAAAGGGAGCAAAATGGCAGAAAATGGTGACCAAGTGTGTAGATCCAGAGTGATCTAATAGGCAACAAAAGGTGAAGAATGATGGGAAAAACCCTCCTATTTATAACAAAATATTGGGTCATTCTAGATCTTGGTGCATGGGTTAACCAAATCTAGATCCACTTTTTATGGAATATTTTATTATATTTGTTGGAGGGAAAAGGTATCTGACTTGGGTCAAATCCCTTAATTTGTCAAAAATAAATAAATAAATGATTTATTTATCTTTTTAGGGAAGCGGTTAGAAGATAATCAAATAAATAATGATTTATTTAATTATTTAAGGAAGTGGTTGAAAGATAATTAAATAAATAGTGATTTATTTAATTATTTGTGAGTGATTTGGTCATATTTAACAAGGAATATCATCTAAATAAGGTTTAAATAATTATTCCTAGAAAATAATAAGATAAATAAAGGTTTATCTAATTAATTTCTTTGATTTTGGGTTAAACATGAATGGGAATAATAATTAAATTATGGTTTAATTAATTATTCCATGAGGAAAATCAAACAAATATGGGTTTGTTTAATATTTCCTTTTGGGGTTTCCTGTTTTAACATAGTGAAAGCAGTTTTACTTAGTGTAAAACTGGTCTTACATGGTGTACTTGGGTCCATATAATGATAATAGGTTAGATGACCAAAAAATGGTGTGACACTCAAAATATTTTTCCCTTCTTTAGTAAAATAAACATTAGCATAAGGGGGAGGGCCTTTGGGCTGGTGCTCTGGCCACATGAAAACTTGGCAAATGCGGGTTAACTCCTCATGAGATAATTTAGTGGATTTCTCCAATAGTTCTTCCATTAAAAAAGGAGTAAGGGCTTCATCAGACTGAAAATGTAACATATCATTGATGGATTGAGAAGTGATGGGAAAAAGGATGTTTTGGCTTGGGGACAACACTGCTCTCTGATTTGGATCATAATTGGCATGGAAATAGTGGATAATTTCAGGAAAGATATGGACTGAGGGATAAAGGTATCTTGGAAGACCAGACTCCCATAACCCAATAATATCTGAGCCTTTCAAATAATTGTCTTTGCAGCTACAATGAATTCGAAGGGGGTTTTCACTGAAAATTAGGTCTTTAATCTGAAAATATTTATCCACTAACGGAAAATAATCCAAATCTCTATGGGGGGCATTCAATGGAGCTACATTCAAGGCGACAGGAACTTCCATTTTGGTTCTTGTGTATTCAAAGTGGAAATTTCGGGGGTATTTTCACGGAAAGGGCACAATTTCAGTTTTGAAGACAAAATTTACAGCTTTTTTTGGACGCAATTGAAATTCTGAGGAAAGGGAAGACTAAAAACATTCTGTAACAGTTCTTTGGTATAGAATTTTAAACGAACGGCATGATTTCACAGAGTTTGACACAGGAAATTATGTAAATACCTGTTTTCAGAAAATGGCGACTTTCAACAGGTACAGGCAGATGGCGGATAGATGCTTGGATGCTGGTCTGACATTCGCCTTCAATAATTTTAGTTAAATGGCAGTTTAACAGTGGACTTTCAAATTTTTCAGTAGAGGACGCAGTCGCTTTCAACAGACAGAATGATGAAAAATGCATGCAATTTGTTTTATTTGGAAAGTCAAAGGAATTTTTTATTATTTTTATGGGACGACGTCATGAATGGTACGGGAAGGACACGTCACCGGGGTTGGGCGGTAAGCGGTAAATTCCGCACTGCTTTTGGGAGCAGGCGGTTTTCCGCGGGGAGGCAGTGATTGCACTAGTTGAATGACATGTAGCCGTCGCACTGTTTGAAAACCGTCGCGATTTCGCGCATTAATCTTCGTACAGAGGATGGCTAGCGGAATCATTGTGGGCCGTAGATTTTCGTTGGAGCGATCAAACGGTGGTTTGAAAGGGAAGTGGCAGGGGAGTTAATGCACGGGCCCAACGGGTTTTATTTGTTTTTTCTGTTTAAAACATAAAAAATATGTTTATGACCCTTTTTTTCTCGTTTATTTTTATTATATGGTAATAAAGTAATGAAATTTATTAACCATAGGGGTGGGACTAGTTATAAAGATATGTTTTAGCCAAAGGGTTTATAATTTGGGTATTTGATTTAATCATGTAGGATTTATTTTTTTTTGGCTAAAAACTTATAGTAAGAAGGTTTTGGGGATATTATTTAAAATGGAATTATATATAATAGGATAAGGTATTTTCACTTAGGGATTTAATAAATAAAATGAGATGTTAATATGACAAAGGGACAAGGAAAACTCAAAATACTTTACAAATCTAGGAAAGTGAAGATTTCTGAAACAAATTGCATTATATCAACTTCAACACTTAGATTTAGAATAGCAAGTAATTTTGAGGGTTTATTGTGGAATTTTTCATGATTTTCCTACGTAAAATGGGATTTTACTTAGGAAAAGATTAAAAGTGAATGAGTGCAATGATGGATAACTTCAGGTACTAAGGCTTTTCAATTATTAGGCCGAGGGTCCGGTCCCTCCAAAAGTCAAGGAAATGCCTTGAGCCCATTTAATCTTTAAAATCCTTAGTACTTTAAGGGAAATTGGTAAAAACCTTTAGGGAAAAAGTGAGATGGGAGGTTAATGATTTTGACTTTTCTTTCCTCTGAAATTCTACCAATGTAGTGTTCTCTGTATTTGGTGATGAAAATAAAGGATTAAACACATTTAGCACCATCATTCATCACATGAAAATTTGCAACACCATCTACCTACCCTACCTACTTTACACTACCATTTTCTCTCCTTTATTAGGGTGCACTTGGATTGGCAAACCCTTTTCAATCTTCTTTTTCTTTTACATGAAAATCTATCTAGTTCTAACCTTATTACATCCAAGGGCTCAGATTAAACTGTTGAGCACCTTTTATTAACTCTACCTATCTTCTTATCTGCCAAGATTAAACTGTTTGGTTAGATATTTATTCTCTAATCTACAACATGAAATTGAAAAATGAATGAGTCAAGTTTAAATAGTTTGACTCTTCATAAATTGTGGCAAATTTTGACAAGCTGCACACAATTTTGTTTATTACATCAGAGCAAAAAGTAGTGGCACTTAGACTTGCACACTTTCCTTGGCCTTTCTTTTTTTATGGGGTTCATTTATTTCACTTTTTGACCATTTTATTTTTCTTCCCTTTGATTTTTCTTTTAGGGTATACCCTCTTTACATTTTTTAAATTTTTTTGATTTTTTGGTTTTTCAAAAATATGGAACACCTTTGCACAAGAAAAAGGTTTGATCATATTGCATAGTTCAATCAAGACAATCATGAAAAATGACACCTATTGGTATAGGAGTCTAACACTGGCTCCACTTGGGGATGGCTTTTCCTTGTGAAAATTCAAGAATAGCAGGTCAGATGCCTCAAAATGTCTTCAAACTGAACCATGTAATCTCCTTTTTCTGGTAGCTTTATTGTATATATGATAGTGCAGCTTCTGAAGCTTAGGGCCTTCACTTCGGGCTTCAACTTCAATAAGTCACCATCCAATCAAAACTGATGCATTAGAAATGATATATTATGTACAATTTAGAAAAAATCATAACATCTTAGTAAATAGGATCAAAATAGTGCTTTAGCATTTGACCATTGACTGGTCCTTCCTCAGCCTCTGAATTGTCCAAATTTTTCAAAAAGTATGTGTTGTTTCCCTGTAAAGCATGTATGACGTAAGGTCCCTTCCATAAGAAATCGAATTTCCCATGTTTCCCTTTATCTTCCCTTCTGGAATCCCATCTTAGGACTTTGTCTCCTAGTTGAAAATCTTCTACTTTAGTTCTTTTGTCAAACATTTTCTTTAACTTTTCCTGCAAGACTTGGGATCATTGATACACTTCTTCTCTGGTTTGCTGCAAGTGAATTGTTTGGTTAATTCTTCTCTGAATATCATTTGGTTCCACTTGAGCCTCCTGAAGTAACTTCATAACAGGAATTCCTAAAGATGATGGGAATCTTGCCTCAATGCCATAAATTAATTCATACGGAATGGTCCCAATTGATTTCTTAGTTGTAAGTCTGTCTGCCCACAATGCATTGGTAAGTTTCTTATGCCAATTATTTTTATTTTCTTCCAATAACTTTTTAATGATATTAATAAGGATTTTATTGGAAGATTCTGCCAGTCCATTACCCTAGGGGTAATAGGCTGTTGAATGGCCTAAAGTGATGTGATATTTATTGCAGAAACTAATCATTTTCTTAGACTTAAATGCAGCAGCATTATCTGTTATAATTTTCTCTGGACAACCAAATCTTGAAAGTATATTGGTTTCTAAAAACCCTATAATTACAGAATCATTGGCTTGTCTGCATGGGATAGCTTCAATCCATTTAGTAAAGTAATCTGTGGCAGTAAGAATCCATCTGTGTTGCCCAGAAGCAGGGGGATGGATTTCTCCAATAAAATCCAGTCCCCATTGTTGAAAGGGTCTCTCTGTGGAAATTGGTTTTAATGGTAAAGGTAACAATTTTCTTTTGCCCTCAAAGATCTGACACTTATGACAAGAAGTTACAAATTTCTTAACATCTGAAAACAAGGTTGGCCAGTAAAAACCAGCCCTTAAGATTTTATCTGCAGTTGACTTCCAGTAAAGGTGTCCACCACAATCTCTTGCATGAAATTCATTAAGAACCTTGTCAGTTTCATCTTTCAATAAACAATTCAATAGGATTCCATCATGATTCTTCCAAAAAAGAGAACTATCTAAAATAAAATATTTTAAAGATGTCATTTTCAAAAATCTTTGTTTCGTTCTGGACAACCCTGGAGGAGCTTGCAGGTTTAACAAAACATAAATGATATTAGTGTACCAGGGTGAGTCTAAGAAGGTTTGATTGATCTGTGGAGTCGCCATCTCCTGTTCGTCATCCAGTTCGTTAATATCCAGGGCTTGGAAATTAGTTTCAGTCATGAGTTGAGCCAAACCTTGACCTTTTAAGAGTTTTGTTGGTTTAATCTCATTATCATATTCTAATATGGTAGCTATCCACTTACCTCTTTTGCCTTCAATACCATATTGAGTCAAGATGTCTTTAACGACAGCATTAGGTACATAAGCTATCACATGAGAATATAATATATAAACTCTGAAATCTTTAATTGCTTTCACAAGTGTAAAAGCCTGTTTCTCCATGATATTGTATTTCAAAGATGCATCTCTAAGTGCTTTACTAAAAAATGCTATTGGTTTTTCACATCCCTGATCATCTTTTTGTAGTAAAACAGCTGCAACTGTATGTTCAGAAGCAAATGAAAAAATAATGAAATCTCTATCAAATTTTGGACTGGTAAGAACTGGTGTTCTTATTAAAGCCACTTTGATTTCTTCAAATGATTGCTTGGCTTCTACAGTCCAGTCAATGCCCGAATCTTTTCTTAACATGTTAGTGAGTAGTCTAAGTAATTCAGCTAAACTAGAAATGAATCTTCTCAAGAAATTGATCTTTCCTATGAAAGCTTGAAGTTCTTTAATGTTTCTGGGATGAGGTATCTGCAATATGGCTTGTATTCTTTCAGGGTCAATTCTAATGCCATCCTTAGAAATAATGTGACCTAGGAGCTTTCCTTCTTCCAAACCAAACAATGACTTTTTCGGATTTAAAGAAATACCATACTTTATGCATTTTATAAACACTTGTCTTAGATGATCTAAATGTTGTTGATCTGTTTTGGAAAAAACTGTTAAATCATCTAGATAAATAACTAGAAAATCATGTATTTCTTTAGCAAAAGCAATGTCCATTGCTCTTTGAAATGTAGCTCCCGCATTTTTTAGTCCAAATGGCATCTTGACATATTTAAAAGTACCCCATGGTGTTGTAAATGTTGTTTATCTTGATCATCAGGATGAACCAGAATCTGGTTATACCCTGAAAATCCATCCAGAAGAGATATCCTTGAAGATCCCACTACTCTTTGTAGGATATGGTCCATTTTAGGCAAAGGATAGTTATCTTTTAAAGAAACTTTGTTCAAATTTCTCAAATCAACACACAGTCTAATCTCTCCAGTCTTTTTTCTTGTTGGTACTAAATTAGAAACCCATTCAAAGAATCTAATAGGAGCTATAATTCCTGCTTCATACATTCTTTTAATTTCTTTCTCAATTGAAGGTAGTAAAACATGATTGATCCTTCTAAGTTTTTGTTTGAAAGGTTTCTGATCTGGTTTCAAAGGTATTGTATGTTGAATGATTGATGTATCATATGATTTAAGATCTTCATAACTCCAGGCAAAAACATCCTGGAATTCTTTTAAAAGTTCAACATATTTAACCTTTTGATCTTCTGGCAGAGATTTAGATAGTTTAACCATCTTGGGATTTTCTTCAGTTCCCAAATTGACTTATTCAATATCAGCTTTAACAGGTTCCATTTTGGGTTTTAGGGAATGTCATTTGAGTCAAAAAGATCTTCCAAAGGAGTTAATCCTTTGGGTAAATGATTATCTTTCAGATTAATGATTTCAGATTCATCTTCTATGATCTCATCGAATTCCATTTGTTTCAAATCTTGCATATCTTTTTCAGTGAATTTGGTTGGGTGAAGCATGTGAATTGCAGTCTCTTCTGAAATATTCGTTTCTTGTTCATCTACTTGATCAGATTCATTGATTGTTATGTCTTCATCTATATTACTGTTAGAAAACTCGTTTTCTAGTGTCAAAAAACTATTGATCTGATTATTATTTACAAATACTTGCCAATTCATTAGATTGTCCGGTATAGCAGGTCTATGTCTAATCTTAGCTGTGAAATGATGATTAGGTCCAAAATGCAATTTACATGTGCTAGCGAACATTGCAAGACTGTGAGCATGAAAATTTTGTTTCCTGGGAATCTTGGCAAGTTGAGCTTGTAGAAAAGTGTTGAGAATTTCCACAACTGTTTCTCTGTATTGTTTCAATCTGGGATCTTTTGTTGAACATTCACCATTAATCTATTGGATAATTAATTCAAAGTCTCCTATGATTGATACTATAATTTCTCCTAACTTTTTGACATGTTTAAGCCCTAGCAAAAGAGCTTCGTACTTAGCCATGTTGTTAGTGCATATAAAATTCAATCTATAAGAATGACCTTCGGCATGATCATTTTCAACATTATGTAACCAAATTCCAGCCCCTGCTCCTAACTTGTTTACTGAGCCATCAAATTCTAAATGCCATAGAATTTCATGTTCATAATCTTCATCAACTGTTTTAACATGTTCTTAACAGGAGCTGGTTTTTTAGCTTTTTCTGGAATTTCTTGTTTTTCTGGTGTTTCTTTGTCTTCGGAAATTTCTTCGATCTGAACAGTGGATTTATTTGTAGTTTTCGTTTCAGGTGCTTCTAGCTCAGTAGGAAGGTTTATTTCAGCATTATAAAGGATGAAAGAGTCCATATCAGAATGCACTGAATAGACAGGGAAATTTTCAGGCTTCTCATGGCTACTAACTAAGTACTTCATCAAGGTCTCTCTATATAATCTTTTAGGTTGACCAAATACTGAAATAGTGGCATATGACATGTCTAATTGAATAGATCCTCCAAGTTTAGCACCCCAGGATCTAGACAACAACATACCATATTTATGAGGAATATCGGCCACTACTATATCCATCAAAACAGACTTCGCAGGGTATTGCACCAAAGTAACACACAAATCTTTAATCAAACCTAAACATCTTACCTGACTAGAATCAAAAGAAAACAGATCTTTATACGGTGTGGTAATGTCTAAATTTAATCTTTCCATCACAGCTTTTGGCATCAAATTATGGGATGCTCCAAAATCAAGCATTGCATTATGGAGTATTTTGTCATGAACATTCAAGCTTACATAAAATGGAGGAGTTACTCCACTTTCTGGTTTTCCATTTACCTCGGGGCCAAAAAGGAGTTTGGGTTGATCATCAAGAATATTCACTAAATCATCCATTCCAGTAATGTTAATGTTAAGGGATTTGCTGATTTGACTTCTATAAACGTCATGTTTAGCCAATTCTGATAAAGGAACAACTATCTTTAGTTTGCCTATTTCAGCCTCTAGATTGAAAGGTTTTTTTGTTTGAGTTCTAGTGTTTTGGACAGTTGGGTTTTCTCTATTTTTTGGGTCTTCAACGTTTTTCTCTTTTTCATGAGTGGGATTATGATTTGAAGGTGTTTCTGAACTAACTTCTACTGTTTCTTCTACGTTTCCTGTAGGAGGAAAAGTATTAGATAGTTGTTTATTATTTGGTTGGTTGTCAGACACATCTTCAATTATTGGATTTGAGGGGTTAGGAGTTGTCCTAAACAGAATTTGTACAGGGGGAATGTTTTGTACAGGAGGGATGTTAGCTTTACCTTTGACATTTTGTTTTACCGCTTTCTGTTTGCTATTTTCTGGCACATCAATCCGTCTGCTTCTCAAATTGTATTGTTTATGAACTTCATAAATTGTTGTGTCATAACCTTCCTTAAAATCAAAAGTTTCTCCTGAATGAGTTTGAAATGTTTCAAGGATGTGATTCTCTTGATCATCTTGAGATAGGAAAACTTCTGGTTCATTTTTGTTCTCAGTTACGTTATTTATTTCAACATCCTCACTAGGTTCTTCAGAAGTTGAACCTTCAACAAAATTTTCTTGGAAAGGTGGCCTGATGTTTTGGTCAGGGAAATTTTTCCCAATATTTTGGTTCTGATTTCTTCTAAAGTTTGGGTTTCTCACGACATTTTGATTATCACCAGAAGACTTTCTTTCGATTGTCTCCACTCTATCTCCCAGTCTTTCCATACCTTTGATGATTGCATCCAGCTTTCTTTCAAAAGCTGAAGGTTCTTCATTCATAGGCATTCTTCTTTCGTCCCTAGCTCTGGCTCGTTTTTCTATGAGGTTTGCTTCCACAGTAACCACTATGCTTTGCATTTCCTCTAGGGTTTGGGGGGCTCTTTCCCTAAGTGAATATGCTATGTTAAAGTCAAAACCATCAGGGAATTTAACCAATACTGAGTCCGGAGGTGGTCTAAGGTTTTGAGGAACAGCGTTGTAGGCTTCGTTGAATCTTATGATGTAATCTTGCACTGTTTCATTAGGTCTTCTTCTCAAATTTTCAAATTCTGATAGGATCTGAAGAAGGTCTTTCTTCTTCTCCCATCTATTAAAAAATTCCCTATACAAAGCTGGTAAATCAGCAATACTGTTTGGAGCAAGGGCCCTAAACCATGTCCTGACTTCCCCAGTAAGAATCTGAACAAAAATTATCATTCGGACATCATCAGCATCAATTTCATAAAATTCAAAGTAATCAGTCATTCTTTTGGTATGTTGTTGAGCTGTGTAAGTACCTGAGCCATCAAAAGGGGTGATCTTACTCTGATAATCCTGAGGCAAAGCAACAGGATTTCCTGGCAACCTTAACAGGGCATATCTATTGGCCATTTGAAGGTGTAATGGAATAACAAGCGATGATGGTCTGGGTGGAGGAGTAGAAGGAGTGACTGGGGTTTGAAAGGCTTGAGGAAAAGTAGCTGAACTTGGGGGAGCTTCAGTAATTACAGAAATGTTTGAACTTTCTTCAAAAGTTTGTTCAGATTGAATGGAGTCTTGTATATGTCTGTCAAGATGATATGAAACAAATCTCAATTGCAAATCTTCAAGAAATAGTGGGTCTGGAACAAGCTTAGACAATTCAGATTCAGAAAAATTCACAAACAGAGATGTTTCAAATCGCTCATCAAAAGGAATTTCGTCAAAATATATAATTTTCACAGGACAGGAATGTGATCTAGAAAGAGGTCTGGAATTTCCAGAACTCTCTTGACTTCCTCTTTCAGAACTTTCTTGACTTCCCTGTCTTCTAAGAATCCTAGGAATCAGATTTGGATTTTCAAATATTGGTGGTGGGTTAGGGTCAGGATTTTACCTGGTATGATGAATCCTTTCTGAAGCCAGTTTTCCTAGATTTTATCTTTTTGTATTTTTGGTTTTAATTGAAATTAAAGTACAACTTCTACAAATGCTTCAAGAAATAATGATTTCTGATTAAAATTTTCTCAAATATTTATTGAACTGGAGAGTCTGATTAAACATTTGAAACTAAGGTTCAGTGTATAATCTAAATCAGAGATAGACTGAAGCAACATTATTTACTATGCAGTTGCAGGGCAAAAGCATTTCAAAGGCTACCTGGCTGATCTTCAGACTCTGTCTATAGCTTATACGTGAACAATATTAACAATAGAAATGATTTAGGCTCCCCAGTATGGTCGCCACTATGTTATCACTCAGGTTTTCCTTGAAGTTGTGGAAAAGGAAATTATACCCGAGGTAACCACAAACAAACCTTCAGATACAGAATCTAGCCAATCTGTATCTAGAGAGGGCTCTCTCTTTAAAATTTAGTTTTGTTCTTAGAAAGTTTTAGGCTAGTTATAAGTCCAAGAGTTTTGATTTTGTTTGAATGGTGGAATCCGCCAACTGAGGGCAAGGTTGAAGATTTTCAGTCCATTAGGCTATGGAGTTGAAGGATGGCTTTACTAGATTACTATTCTACACACAAGATGGCTTTGTAGGGCAAGATAGCCAAATAGAGAACAATTTTAGAATTTAAAGTGAATGGAATGGATTTTTGAAGGGATGAAAGGCAGTTAAGAATCTTTCAACATGTTCAAAAGAAAGAAATGGAATGATTACAAATAAAGAGCAGTGAAGAATTCTTTACTATAGTAATCAAAATGTTTAAATTAGCGAAGCAAGAGCAATTAAGAATTCGTTGCTTATAACCAATTTAGAAGAAAACGTTTAGAATAATCACAACTGAAATCAGAGTACAATTAAGTAAATTCTGATTTATTCTTTTATGTCAATTATTCAGAAATGGACACAATGATATTATAAACCGATATAAAACTTAAGACATAGGATAGAAATACTTATTGAACTGCAGTCCGACACATGAATCCTGCAAAAAGTCCTGAGCTTCAAATTGTCATCCAGCAAGTCCCAAATAAATTTCTCCAAAACACTTTTATTCCAAAAACATCAATGTCACAGCAAAGTAGTAGAATCCACCCCCAACACTCCATTCGAGGGTTTATTTATACAAAAAATGATTTACAATATCTCACAAAAACCTAGGAAATAATCTAGGGTGACTAATGAATAAGTTACAACAAAAAGGGAGACAAATGGTCTTGTAGATAGGATAAAAGGCAACTGCTAGTGTGCTGTTTCCCCCTTTTATGCATGAGCTGGAGGCAGGTCCTACAATCTAGCTCGATGCTGTCCTCTTTGGTAATCCTTTTCTGACTGCCTTGCTTGTCTAATACTCTTCTATTCTTACTGATACACTTTCAACTGCTAAACTGATACTCTTTAACCTTGGTTCATCTATTTATCCTTTATCAAGATATACCTCAGTAAAATATGCAAATATTTTACCCAAGGATAAATTTTACAAAAGCTCCAACATGTCGTCCCACCATTGAACTTCTGGGACTTTGGCTCTTTGTAGTTTCCTCAATGTTTCATCAGCTTCAGTGTACTTGAAAAAACTAGGCTGATATGGAAACAGATGTTTTATTTCATGTTCAATGTAAAATAAACTCTCCAATTTTTCATAAAGGCTTTTCCCTGTTGGTAATGTTCCTGATGCTGTACTGGTCGAAGAACTGGCTTGATCATCAACCAGTTTGTTTACTTTTGCTATAAAACTTTCCAAATCCATTAATTTATTTTCTTCAGTAACCGGATTGGGAAAACCTTTATTTAACATTATATCAAATCTTTCTCTGAAGGCAAAAATTTCTTGCTGCATGTCTGAACACCTTCTTTCAAGATTTTGCATAAGAGTCCTTTTGGTAAAAACTCTTTTGATTTCCAAGATGGTTCCTGTTCTGTCCTGAATTCCCAATTCTGCAAGTTGCTGCTTATTTTGTGTATTCAAAAAATTGATAAGCCTATTGGCTTCTTCTGGCATCTTTCCTAACTCTTCCCTTGCTTTCTCAATTTCTTCCAGAGCCCAACTGACTAAATCTTGATGTTCATATATTATTTGAATAAACGGCCAAACCTTCTTTATTAATTGAATAATGTTATACCAAAGAATTTATTTTAATTCACTTAAAGGTCTTTCCATTACCAGATCTTTTTCAAATGCTTTAACTGATTTTTCTAGTTTTTTGATTTCTCTTGTCTTCTTAGCAATACTTATTTTTGATTGATCATATTTATTTTCCAGAGTAGAAAGCTGAGACCTTAAGTTTTGGAGTTTTGTCACTTGCATTTTTAATTCATTCATTGCTTTGACTAATTCATCAGAACTCTTATCAGAAGTATTCACCTGCGTTAGCTCTGCTTGTTGACTTGTGATTGGTGTACCTGTTCCTGTGGCTGCCTATGCTGTAGTTGCTAGAATAATGGACTCTTTATCTTTTAACGCTTGCTCAAGTTCTTTCTCTGTCTTAGCAAGTCATGCATTCATTTTTAAAATTAAGTCCATCACCTCTTCTTCCAAAATTTCCTTCATTATTTCTTCAGTCTGAGGGTGCCTCGAAGCTGGTAGTTTCAATTGCTTCCTCAATGCAGCAATGTCATCATCCTTCTTTTTAATCAGTGCTTCAATGCCTTTTATATCTTTGGGATTATGACCCAAACTGATGATTATTTCCTCCAAAGATTTTATTCTGTTATATTTTGCTTGAGAAGAAGCTTTCTCAATCTGCAACTGGGTGTTTGTATTATTCAAAGAATCCTGTAATTCATGAGCTGCCATAGCTTTTCCAGTGAGTGTAGAATATATCATTTCTCCAGTTTGCTTTTGTAACTCTATGTGGTCCAATGGATGAATATATTTTGCTAGGACCACAAAATTGGTCCTGATGTAATCAGCTGCTGTCTGTGGCTTTGGCACTTTAGATTTGAAATGGCTCATTAACATTTTCCCTTGCTGAATGTCAAAAGCTGACATTAATCTTTCTTGATTTTGTGGAGCCATTTTAAGATACTGATTATACACCTGCATCCTCAATGGATCATTCTTTGCTTTTATACTGATAAATGTCTTTTTTATGTCTCCTGCATCTGTCTTTGGCTTTTGAATGAAGACACTTCAGTACTTAATTGTCTTTGTATTTCCTTTCCTTTATGACTTGTATATGCTTCACTAACTGAACCAGTGAGCTGACTATCCTCCCTTTATTCATCACAGATTTCATCAACAGATTCCACTTCTGGAAGTGGATTCAGTTTCTGCCTTTTAGCTTGAGGTTGTTGTGAAGATTCCTTAGGAGGAGTAGGATATTTAACTTGTCTTTTCTTGCCTTGTTCCACATTAGATGGAGTCTGCAAATTTGAAACTTCAGGGTGATTAACTTGAATAGGAGACACCTGTGCTTGATCTTGTGCCTTGGAAGTTTGAGGTTTTTCTGTCATGGTGAATGTTTCAATGACTTGTGCTTCTGGTTCTTTCTCTTTTCCTTTGGATTCGACTGCAATTGATGGAATGTTTTCTTGTAAATTTTGCTGAATAATACCAACTAAAGAAGTACCAATATTTGGTCTCTGTACCTGTGTAAAAGAATCCAAGTCAAGTATTTTTGCAAGATCTTTCATAATATTATTTATATCAACCTGCTCACTATCCTGCTCTATCAAAGTTCCTTCTACCCACTCATCTGTATTAGCATACTTTTCAATTTCAGGGATTCTTCGATGCATGTAGGGTGCTGATTTTTTTTTTCATCCCTTTGTTCCAAATAAAGTTGAATGGGTCATAGGGCACCCAATGGAAACTTTTCTGCAATCTGTAATGATCTTCTAATATCTTTTGAGCTTCTTCCCCTCCATCTCTAGAATTGCAAATGAATGGACCTAGTTGGCTCTTTATCCTGAGTTGAGCCTTTTTCTTGGCATTACAGAAGTGAATTATATCTGAATTGTTCATTTGTCTGAAGTACTCAAGTGCAAAAAGTCTCATTGGAACATATTTGGGTAACTTGAAAGGGCTCAATTCACATCCATAAATTCTAATTTCAGTATGATTCTGGTATAAGTACCAGTCACCTATCTTGTAATGTTTTAAAAGCTGAAGGATTTTTCTGATTTCATTGCTGAGTCTTGAAGGGGCAACCCCTGTCAACAAGGTAGTTGCAGGCTGTATGAAAAGGTCAATGAACTCATTATAAGAATAGGGAGAATCTATGGAACAATGAGTAATGGTTGACCAAAAGATAACAGATCTTGGATTCCCTTGGGCATCAAGTTTTCTGATATGGAAAGGGAAAGTTTCAGACTGGTAATAAAGCATGAGATGGTAAATGACAGTGGAATATTTGAACACTTTCTCATTCTCCAATATCATGAATTGGTCATGTATTTTATCTGCAATGAAAGAGGCAAAGTCATACCTGACAGCAGGAGGCTGTCCAGGGGTGAACATAGATAATAACACCAGGGTTAAATGATCAACATACTCACTGGTATTAAAACCCATTATGAAAGATATCATACTCAACATATTTTTCCCTTCTACAGTAGAATAAACACTAGCATAAGGGGGAGGGCCTATAGGCTGATGCTCTGGCCACATGAAAGCTTGGAAAATGTGAATTAACTCTTCATGGGATAATTTAGTGGACTTCTCCAATAATTCTTCCATTAACAAAGGGGTAAGGGCTTCACCAGGCTGAAAATGTAAGATATCATTGATGGATTGAGCAGTAATGGAAAAAAGGACATTCTGGCTTGGGGACAATACTGCTCTCTGATTTGGATCATAATTGGCATGGTAATAGTGGATAATTCCAGGAAAGATATGGACTAAGGGGAAAATGTATCCAGGAAGACCAGACTCCCATGGCAACTAATACTCAGGCCTTTCAAACGATTGTCTGCCAGTAAAATGAATTGAAGGGTTTCTGAAAAATTAGGTCTTTAATATGAAAATCTTTATCACTATGACCGTCTAATCCAATCTCCTATGGGGGCATTCAAAGTGACAAGGAACTTACATTTTGGTTCTTCTGCGTGTTCAGAGAATCAGAAGTAGAGATATTTCACGGAAAGGCTAATTTAGTTTGCAGAAAATGAAATTCCTGACTGTAGACGCAATTGAAATTCTGAGGAAAGGGAAGACTAAAAACATTCTGTAACAGTTCTTTGGTATAGAATTTTAAACGAACGGCATGATTTCACAGAGTTTGACACAGGAAATTATGTAAATACCTGTTTTCAGAAAATGGCGACTTTCAACAGGTACAGGCAGATGGCGGATAGATGCTTGGATGCTGGTCTGACATTCGCCTTCAATAATTTTAGTTAAATGGCAGTTTAACAGTGGACTTTCAAATTTTTCAGTAGAGGACGCAGTCGCTTTCAACAGACAGAATGATGAAAAATGCATGCAATTTGTTTTATTTGGAAAGTCAAAGGAATTTTTTATTATTTTTATGGGACGACGTCATGAATGGTACGGGAAGGACACGTCACCGGGGTTGGGCGGTAAGCGGTAAATTCCGCACTGCTTTTGGGAGCAGGCGGTTTTCCGCGGGGAGGCAGTGATTGCACTAGTTGAATGACATGTAGCCGTCGCACTGTTTGAAAACCGTCGCGATTTCGCGCATTAATCTTCGTACAGAGGATGGCTAGCGGAATCATTGTGGGCCGTAGATTTTCGTTGGAGCGATCAAACGGTGGTTTGAAAGGGAAGTGGCAGGGGAGTTAATGCACGGGCCCAACGGGTTTTATTTGTTTTTTCTGTTTAAAACATAAAAAATATGTTTATGACCCTTTTTTTCTCGTTTATTTTTATTATATGGTAATAAAGTAATGAAATTTATTAACCATAGGGGTGGGACTAGTTATAAAGATATGTTTTAGCCAAAGGGTTTATAATTTGGGTATTTGATTTAATCATGTAGGATTTATTTTTTTTTGGCTAAAAACTTATAGTAAGAAGGTTTTGGGGATATTATTTAAAATGGAATTATATATAATAGGATAAGGTATTTTCACTTAGGGATTTAATAAATAAAATGAGATGTTAATATGACAAAGGGACAAGGAAAACTCAAAATACTTTACAAATCTAGGAAAGTGAAGATTTCTGAAACAAATTGCATTATATCAACTTCAACACTTAGATTTAGAATAGCAAGTAATTTTGAGGGTTTATTGTGGAATTTTTCATGATTTTCCTACGTAAAATGGGATTTTACTTAGGAAAAGATTAAAAGTGAATGAGTGCAATGATGGATAACTTCAGGTACTAAGGCTTTTCAATTATTAGGCCGAGGGTCCGGTCCCTCCAAAAGTCAAGGAAATGCCTTGAGCCCATTTAATCTTTAAAATCCTTAGTACTTTAAGGGAAATTGGTAAAAACCTTTAGGGAAAAAGTGAGATGGGAGGTTAATGATTTTGACTTTTCTTTCCTCTGAAATTCTACCAATGTAGTGTTCTCTGTATTTGGTGATGAAAATAAAGGATTAAACACATTTAGCACCATCATTCATCACATGAAAATTTGCAACACCATCTACCTACCCTACCTACTTTACACTACCATTTTCTCTCCTTTATTAGGGTGCACTTGGATTGGCAAACCCTTTTCAATCTTCTTTTTCTTTTACATGAAAATCTATCTAGTTCTAACCTTATTACATCCAAGGGCTCAGATTAAACTGTTGAGCACCTTTTATTAACTCTACCTATCTTCTTATCTGCCAAGATTAAACTGTTTGGTTAGATATTTATTCTCTAATCTACAACATGAAATTGAAAAATGAATGAGTCAAGTTTAAATAGTTTGACTCTTCATAAATTGTGGCAAATTTTGACAAGCTGCACACAATTTTGTTTATTACATCAGAGCAAAAAGTAGTGGCACTTAGACTTGCACACTTTCCTTGGCCTTTCTTTTTTTATGGGGTTCATTTATTTCACTTTTTGACCATTTTATTTTTCTTCCCTTTGATTTTTCTTTTAGGGTATACCCTCTTTACATTTTTTAAATTTTTTTGATTTTTTGGTTTTTCAAAAATATGGAACACCTTTGCACAAGAAAAAGGTTTGATCATATTGCATAGTTCAATCAAGACAATCATGAAAAATGACACCTATTGATATGAGGCTAACAGTATCAACCTTGTAGGTTGTGGAAGTCTAAGTAGCAACTTCCATCTTTATAAATGTAGATGATGGCTTCATAATAGCCATAATTTTGCATTCAATTTTTCTTGCCAACCTGAATGCCTTCTCCAATGAATCAGGTTCCAAAACGCAAACTTCATGTTGGATGTTATCCTTTAAAGTACCTATGAAGAGATCAATCATGTGTTCCTCTGGAATATCAGTTACCCTTATATTCAAGTTTTGGAAGTCCTCAATGTGCTCCCCCATTAAACCCTTTTGTTTGAGATTTATCAATTGGCTAAAGAAGGTGTTGCTCTTTGTATCCTCATAATGTGCTATCATTTCCTCCGTAAAAATTGACCAAGTGACAATTTTTTCACAGTGAAAAAACATGATCCCATAAATATTATACATCACCTTGGTAATATGGTATGGGATGCACCATCAAAATTCACTTTATGTGATCCATGAATATAGTGGGTATTTAATCCAACATTGAGTTTATGAAGTAAGGTAAAATTTATTTTCTCTCTCATGAGTTTCTCACTAATCTTTCACCATTGTAAATCTGTATTGTATCAAATTTGTCAAACCTTCCATTTTTTCTTCCCATGTCATTCTTCAAACACCCCATTGTAACTGATGCCTTTATTCAAACCATCATATTATCTTCTGCACCTTCTTGAACAATATCTCTTCACTTCCACGCCTTTCTTCAAAACTTCCATTTCATTTTTGTTGCTCTTCGCGAGAGCGAAATTTGGTGCACTTGCTCTTGTAATTTTGATAGATCATGTTGCAATTCTTCATCTTCATGAGTCATAGTAGAGTATTTTTAGGGCTCTATATGTGTTGAATTATTTTTAAGGGGCATTTTCGAACCCAATACTGATATCGATCCTTCAATATGCCCTTGGAATTACTTCAAACAAATTTTTGAAACAAGACTTATGAAATTTGAAAAAAATACACACCTTTCTCTTGCTTTTGAGGAACTCGATATTGAAACGGAATTATATATGTGATTTCAGATCTTCAATATCTGAAATTTTGGCTAACATAAATAGCCTCTGGGAATATTCTTTAGGAATGCCTGAGTCTGACTGATTTGGTTCTTCAGACAATTGTGCTCAATATCCCTCAATGACCTAATTATAAATATTTAGTGAAGCCAAGACTTTTATGCGATATGTGCCATGTGTCCTTCATTTTACTCCTTCAACTTTGAGAAATTAATTGCAAGAAACTAAATTTCATTTAATGTCGGCCACTTTTATGAAATTCAAATCAAATTCTTAGAGTTATGACGATTTTCCAAGGTCACCTCTTTTATGGAAATTAAGGATCCTACAAAACCCCTACAAATGGCAGATGTATCTCAAAATATTGTGAACCAGATAAATTTTACGAAGTTCTGAATTCGACTTCTCATAGTAAACATTTTAGCTTTTTAACCTTCGTAGAAAACAATTTATAGCGAAAATTCCACGATGAGCTGTTTGGAGCAGCGAAACCCTAGATTCCAAAAGCTCTTATACCAAATATTATGAAACCACCTCCAAAAATAGAAGAAAAGAGAGATCAACGCCTTAGAAATAAGCCACTTTGAGGGGGAAACCTCCTTTACATTACTTAAATGAAAAATTCTTCGATGATACAAATGAAAAGACCTCCTTCTATATATAGGAGTCCATGGGGTCACAATATAATCCTAACCGACCTAACAATAATAATGTAAGGGCACAATAATAACACACTATGGGAGTTAGGGGTACAAAAATAACAATAAAGAAGACTACGCTATGACAATAAGGGACTAAACTAGTAATATGCCAATCAGTCTTAATGCGGATGAGGAAACTTTGAAAGCTCTCCTACTCAAATCCATCAGGGATGAGTGGATTGATCTCCTCAATGTAATGGGGAAAGGAGACATTTATCAGTTACCATTTAGATAAATTTGTGAATTATGTGTACATATTTCAAGGGGTAAATCACGAAGACTGAAATGTCCAAGAGATCCTCTCTTATAAAGAATAAATAAATCCACAGTTGGGACAGTTAGTAGGGCAGAATTAGGTAATTTTCTTGATAATTTTAAAATAGATATTTTAGGGAGTCTTAGTGAGCACATTGACACCCTTAAAATACATAACAAGAAAAAAACTGAGAATGTTGCATTATCTATCTTCTGTCCTAGGTGTAGAAAGAAACATACTCTGAAAGAATGTCCTTTAGACTTAAAAACCATAGAAACTTGTGTAATGTGTACAGAAATCATGATACTAAAGAATGCCCCTCTATACTAGGTCTTAGGGCTGCATATAGTGAAGAATTAATGCCAAATCAGGTAGATCCTCTTTGCTCTATTGCCAGAAGACCATGGAAAAATATTCAAAATCAAAATTTTAATTCTCAACAATTTGCACAATCTTCACAAGGTAATTGGAATTCACCTATGCCATGGCAGCCTGGGGCTCAATCACAACCTTGGAATCAAGGGTGGAAAAATCCTTATGGAAGATATGCTCAATATCAACAATATCCACCACCCTATCAAAATTTCCAACCACAATTATTTCCTCAGAACAATCAATTACCTCAAGCTCAAGTTCAAAATACAAATCCACAACTCTCTCTACCATTTGCAAAAAAACCAAACCAATTACCCGTTCAACCACTTCTGAATCCATACAATAAACCAGTTTACGACATGGAAGGGAAAAATTCTCAAACTTATATAATAACTCCACTATATCTAAATAGTGTTAAATTAATATTTGGTAAAGTATTAGAAAAGAAGAAACCCTCTATTTTTATTCAACAAACAAAGAAAATTTCTCGAAAAAATAGCAATAAACCTGAAGAAGAAGAAGAAACTTCTTTTCCTCAGAAAGAAAGTGATCAAACAGAAAATATTCCAATAATTTCTGATGATACTCCTATTATATAACAACCTTCAATATCTATTACAATACCACCTTTTCCTAAAAGGTTTAAAATTGATAAAGGAGTAGAAAAACAAATCACATTTCCTGATTATGATATGATGGATGAATTGAAAAATATTTGTATAAAAAATCCTTTATTGCAAGCTATAAAATAAATACCAATTTTTGGAAAAAAATTTAAGGAATTAAGTACTCAAAGAAAAAGAAAAGACATAAAAAGAATCCAATTAGCTGGGAGAATTTCAGACATCATAATGGGAATGCAACAATGTAGAAATATTTAGATCCAAGGAGCCCCATTATAAAAATTCACATCAATGGAATTGAAATACCAAACACACTAATTGATTTGGGAGCAGCCATAAACATAATGAGTAAACAAATTATGGATCAACTAAAACATGTTGAACTTCAATACACACCAACATTATTACAATTAGTAGACAGGTCAGTAATTAAACCTGATGGTGTGTTAGAAGTTATTTTTGTATCCTTATATTCTTGGGAATATCTCGTCAATTTCATGGTCTTAACACCCAAGAATAATTTAGGAGGACATCCATTAATTTTAGGAATACCTTGGTGTTTAGTCAATTTAATTTCTTAACTTGCTATCATAAATTATCGAGCAAGGTTAGTAATCTGATGAAGTGTGGTGCACTATATCTGCTTAGATGCCCTTCTTTCTTACTTCGTTGTGTATTTTTATATATTGTTTTTTTTTGGGGTTTGTATTTTATGCCTAATGTTAAGAACTAAATTGATCTAAGGAATGAAATCTAAGATTTTAAAAGAAATCTTTAAATGCTAAGGAACAACTAAATCTGAAAGAAATTTAATGATGAAAACTTAATCTTAAAGGAAGAAAAGGAAGTTTTATTTTTATTCTAAGAAAAAGGAATTGATTTACAAATTACTCTTAATGAAATGAATGAAATATAAAATCTTAAATAAGGAAGAAAAGGAAGTGTTAATTAACTAATCTATATTGCATAAAAATAAATCAATCTATGGATGGTTAAAATCGGAGCTATGTTAGACTATTCTA
>JAXQQM020078416.1:0-15223 GCA_034641835.2 Pinus albicaulis | reverse complement strand
ATACATATATAAAAAAGCTACAACATTGAATGAGGATTCATTCTTGAACATTTTTGCTCATATTGGTGACTCCTATCAACCCTAGATCCACTTACTTTCTCCCAAGGGAGTCCTTAGTTGACCCCATTTTCCCAAAGGAAAGAGATTGGACTCTAGTCCTCCCATCAAATTCTATAATCTAAACCTCTTTTAGAAGCATTTTTTTAGATTTAGTCTTTGTATCACCTTGAAACTCATTGCCTTAAAACCAAGCAATCTTAATCTAAGGTTGATTCCATTGAGCCGGAGGAGAGCTAGTCTAAAGTGAAGAAAAGGGTTGGTGGGGTGACAATGGCCTTCCTTTTAGTTGCACTCAAATTGCACTTCAACTTTTGTAGTTTATCTTAAGAGGTATAAGTTTGCATAATAAGATTTTGGCATTGTTGCCAAAGATAAAGACCATTTCCTAAAAGACATTTATATAAAAGCTACAACATTAGATGAGGATTCATTTTTGAAATTTTTTTCTCATATTGGTGACTCCATTGGAAGAATAAAGACCTTCTTATTTAAATATTTTGAAGACTGTGTTTGTGAGGTGAGAAAAGCATCATTGTGAAGACATTGACCACTTACCTTTTCTACTCACTATGATAAGTCACGTAATTTCATTATTATCAATTTAAGCTCCAATATTGATGAAACATGGCTCCTTTGGAATCTCATAAGATATATAAGGCTAAATGGTGTCGAGAGTATCCCAAGGTACCCAAACCACTATAATGTGGATTGGTTGAAGATTGTCCAAAATTTGATGGTTACCCTTTTTAAGCCAACCCTCATATTGTATGACCTTTGAAATAAACATCAGAAGTAGATTTGGTTCATGAAGACAACCTGATGAAATTATTCACTTTTTCATTGGTGCCATAAACGGACTGGTTTATGTATGGTTGCACACGGTAAAGTATATTTTCTATAGCATATTTATTTGAAATATTTTTCCAGAATTAGGGTCCAAGATTTCAAAGGTATGAAGATACCCATTAAAATTTTATGGTGACATTGCAAGAATAATATTATCTTTAACCTGTCAAAGATTCCATTGAAGAAGATAACAGGTACTATGAAAAGTGATCAAAAACTCTGATGGGTACTTGTTTCTCAATATTCATGTTTAAATAAAGAAAAGATTTGATGTCATTATGAAAATTTATCATAGCAATCCCAAGGATTTGATTTCTCAAGAACTCGCTGAAGCATATGAAGCAGTTAATTCACTGTGTGCAACTGTAGAAAAAAATATGGCAATTGAAATGCAGAGATAAACCTTTTCCCGGACCCTGTGAGCAATGATCATCATATAATCTTGTCCAAAAAGCTACTGAAAATTGACATAGCTAAGGAAAAACTGGGGGACCAGGAAAAATATATTGTTGACAGGATAAAAGGTGATTACTACAAGAAGGGAAGATCATGAGTTTCCCACCGATAAGTCAGAATTTGTAGAAGTTTCAGGGGCTGAAAGCACCTTGATTTTCTCTGGGAAGAATTTGAAGGTGAAGCAAATGGTGTGATAAAACTGAAGATAACATTCTTATGATTTATTCCACTAAGGGTTATGGTAGTAGCTCTATAGCAGAAGATGAAACATAAATAAGAGAGCCATCATGTAGTTTTGTAGAGAGCTAGCCTCTAAATCATGTGATTTAAATAATTATGTGTGTATAATTCATGGAAAGCCCTTTTCTTCATGTTTTTCAATGATGACCCTTGTCGTGATACAATAATTGCAGAGAAAAACGACACACTGGGCTACTGGCTGAGAATCACATTGAAGGGGCATGACTTGACCATTTTCCTATGGTAGAAAATCAATATGATAATGCATATTTGAAGGTGAGAGTTATAATGACACAGATAAGGAAGGATGGAATCTTCCCAAGAGCACTCATGGCATCACAACGAGCCTTGATTTCATAATAAAACAGAATATTGATGATTGTGCTGGAGATTCTTCTATCCAGGAAAGGAGTGGGGTCATATCCATTGATATGGAGCCTCCCTACTAGGGAAATAATTTGATAATTTGATGATAACACTTATGTCCCTAGAGTATCACGCCAATGACAAAAATATCATATAATTTTATTCCATTCTTGAGAATTATGAAGTTTTTAACAACGAAGACACTATAGATCAGCCTTTGTCCCCTGGTTCCAACACTGATATAGTTTGTGATTTTTTTTTATCAGATCATCCCTATGGCAGAACCAAACTCTGCCCAAGAAGAGAATGATAGTAAGTGTAATCAAGTTTTAAATAAAAATTCTGAAGACAAACATATCAACCACCTTAATGAAGCCAAAGAAAACAACGATTATATTTCTCAGTCCAAAGTATTTCTAGGATTTGAAGTACTGGACTAATTTGTATATGATAATATTTTCTTTTCCTGAGAAAAAATGTTGTTTTGTTTATATATATATCTTGTGGAAAAAGCAGTCCATAATATTTTCAACAATACAACCTTCCTAAAGCTCATAACACAACATTTGCACTCAAAATTAGAGCTAAGTACCAAGGAAAATTTATTTCTCTATTTTGGTAGTGAGACACGTGTTAAAATTGAACAAGATAGTGCTCTGCAGTTTGACAATGATAGTAATTGGAGATGGGACAAATTTATTCCCGCAGCAAAGGTAATATCAAAAAAGAGTTTGTTGAGCATTGCATATACTTGTGAAGAGAAGACTTTTAACTATAAGGTTCTTGATACCTTCCCTATGAACCAAACCACTTTGGTTGTAAATGAGCCAGCATCCACCATTGTTGCAGATGATTTACCAAAATCATCCTATGATGACAAGGATGTTCAACTCTTTCTTGAACTTTGCATTAAAAGAGCAACCAGATTCCAAGCTTGAGAAAAATATGAATTAAGAGGATTACAAGTTTGCCAACACTGATTGGATGGAATTAGAAAAAACTTATGACGTCAAGGGAAAATTGCAACCATCCGGGTTGGATAGGGAGTAAGTACAACCGACCCAATTGGAATGATATTCTCTTGGAATTTCATCTTCAGCAGAATAGGGGAAGGTCACGTGATTTTTTTTAGTGATAACTTTTTTTCTGATAATTACCACCAGAAAGAAAAGGAATCTGGGTCGCCTGTCACAATGGAAACTGGATTTTGCCTCTCTCCCATTATGGTTGTTCCTCTATATGAAAATGATGGAAACATGAAAAAAATTGGATTTCTTGGAAATTAACATCTTAGTTAAAGATCACTAACAAGATGGCATTCAAATGGTTTTTCAAGGATACAAAATTCAGTTATCACCCATTGATTTTTTATGGACTGGCTTTTCATGTTGATGATGATGAAAGTGTGCTAAAACCACATGGGACACAAACAAAAAAATCCATCATAGCCATTCACATCAAACACATAATTTTTTGGAGTCATGGTTGTATCCTAGGGATTTTTCTGTATTCGAAGGTATGATGGATTGAGCAAGGGTGAACTAGCCATAAGGAAAATTGATGTTTGCCAATTTGATGTTTATGAAAAATTGCTTGATGGTATAGATAATACTGGTGTGGGTGTACAAAAAAACAATATGATATGCTCCTAGAGTAATTTTCAATGAAATTTAGTCACAGAGCAGGAAAACGAAAGGGATTTTTTCCAACAGTGAAAATAACATATGCCTCTATCTCAATTTCTCATTTCTAGAAAAATAAACAGAAGTTGATAGTTCATCTGAGGGTCATCGAACTTTGTATGATTATTTGTGCAATTGGAGCAATGAGAGAGCTTGATATTTTCTTGTTGACAAATATGAATATCCTTGTGGATATTTCCACGATTGGTCATTTTTTCCTTGGTTTAAGACGGATGAAAACATACGTTGATGATATTCAAAATAAATCAGTAGGAGTACGCATGCAATCCCTTTAGGAAAAAAATGTGGCAAGGAGCAGCGTTGACCATGTACTCTTATCACTACACCAAGATGATGTTGAGTGGAACATATGGAGGACTCCATCAATGTTGGTTCAAATCCTTTCATGCCTCAGCGATAATGAAATATACAGTGCTTTTAATGAAGCCACAACTAGTCCTGGAAGACACCAATTTAAGACTTTTGTGGTAGATTTCACCCTTTCCTACCAAGTGAGTTCTTATTATAGTATGGAGCTCGTTTAAACCCTAAGAATGAATACATTTTATGTGTGCTGTAGAAGGTGAGATCTACTCCATTGCAATTGATAATCCCAAATCCTATATTTGAGTACAACTCTTGTGTTTCTAAAAGGATACCAAGATTATTTGATAACGTAGATTCCACATATGAGAATTGATGGTGGAATTCCTCATTCCAATAATCTTAGTTTCAGTCTTCACATCATATTGTCCAAAGAATATGTATGAACAATAGCACTAGTGGAAATAATTTATCGCCAAAGATAAGCATGAAAATTATACTATGCCATCCAGTATGGCCTCAGAGCAGATTTGTACCAGAAAGGATTATTATTATCAACATTTGTTTTTCTTATGCGAAAATTTAAAAAAGGGTTCAGAGCTAATAGGAGAAATGCAAAATTTTCTATGTTGGACTAACCACTACAACAACCATGCTTAGAGATACATAGAACAAAGTTACAAACATGCAATAGTCATTACAAGAGTATATTTGCACCTAATGATGTCCAGATACCTAGATTTTAGCTTAACCTAGTAGTCAGAGAGTATCCATATTAAAAGAACTCAAAGCTGAATGTGGCCTTATTTGCCATAGTGATCAAGCACAAAGGTTGAGGGAGTTGCATTTGATAAAGTGCTGAGAATTTTTTGATTGGTGGATATTGATGTCATTTTCATGGGTCAAACTCAAGATCCTAAGGTTTCCATGAACTCCCTAAAGGAACACATGTCCATTAGTTGTTGAAGCAGGCACTACTACGTTGGAGACTAATGTCATTTTGGTTGAATTTCCATGATCTTGGGTCTAGGTTAGAGTCTTAAATTCATTGATGCTACCAAACTAAGAATCTCGACTAGAACTACTTTGCACAGTGGAAAACATAAATCAGTAAATCACACATTGTAATGTTCCTTTTTGGGGATTCTCAAGATTCTATGTCAGAGATGGACTATAGAGGCATTTACTGGTTATGTCACCTCTGATAAGAGGGTGAGAACCAGAGGTTACCTGGCCAACTGTAGACTCTGCCTATAGAACTTGGAATAATCCCTTTGAGGAATCTCAACAAGGTCTTCAATGAAAACACTGTATAAGAAAATATGAGCAAGAATAACGTAGATCAGGGTTAGTATCCCCTCATTTATGCTGTATGTGACATATATGTAGAATTTCAGCAGAAAAAAATGAGCTTAAGCACATTAAACAGATCTCTCGAAATCAAGACTAGCTAGAAATCAACCAAAGAGTAGAGCTGCTACAAATGAAAACCCCAGCTACTAGAATTGCGCAGTTTTGACTGAAGCTCGGAGGAGGACAGCAAAAGATCTGATATTTCAGAGATATAACAGTAAATCAGATTTAAATTTAAGTTTATTTCCTTTACAATAGATTTCAAAGAGAACTAGGGCAAAATCCCTTCAGAAATTAGAGCTGCAACTAGGAATGAACTGCAGAAATATATAGACAACGTTATTTTTCAGATGGTTCAGCTGTTGTACATTACATCTCAGATCTCTACCATATCTATGGATAAAACATCAGATCTAATACATATATAGAAACTACAAGACTTGAAGAACAAGATCCAATTGGAATTACATCAAAATATTGCATAATAAGATGTAGATCTGAATTACAATTTACTGTGCTGCAGAGAACCTAGAAATTTCTGAAAATAACTTTTATTACTGAAATAGATCAAATATATAGAGACATGGATCAACAACCCAATCCACGAATCACCAAGGGAAGGCAAGCCTAACACCACGAGATCTTCCTCCAAACTGATAGCAAACTGAAATAAGAAAGCCCTCTCACAAAATAACGCAGTATTGAGCAGAAACTGCACTGAGGGTGAAGGAGATTGAATAAATGGAATGAAATTACAGATCTGATATAAAATATGGATCAGCTAGCTCTTTGGAGGCTAAAGAACACTCTCCAATGGAGAAAGCTTCTAAAAAACAACTAGATCGAAGTAGATCTAAAATGCCACTTGCTACAAAAGATAGCAGCTGCAAAACCCTCAATGGGCCAGCACTGCTCATGAAAGATAGAGCTTGGTCTCAAACCAGATAGTGGCCAACTTCAGCAAAGAACTCCTCCAATGGTCCTCAAGGGAAGAGGTGAAACCCCTAAACAGGAATTCCAAACACAATCCTCCACTAAGCAACAGAGAATGGTATTTGTCTAAGCAGACAAATACTTCAGAAATATGATCTATCAACAAACACTTCATGTTGCTCTCCTTCTTATTTTATAACATGAGAAAACCCTTGCAAACCCTAAACCACTTTGATGAGTCACCCCTCTTCACATTAGAGGCTCCCTTCTAGAACTGCGCAATCTCTCTTGGAGATGCATTGAACCAAGACAGTGCAGTTGATTTGGTCAAGGTGGACCCAATCTTTGGCTCAAACCTCTTTCACACCTGCAACTGATTATTTACATAGCCCAGATCTGTCTTTGTTCACATGGGCATTGATTTATTAGGAGTTTTACATGTCCTCCTTTATTCATTTATTCATAAAACATGAATTTAATCAAAATTTAATGTCTTCTCTTAGCCAAGGCTAAGTAGGAACATTACAATCCTCCCCTCCAAAATGTTGCTTGTCCTCAAGCAACTGACAGGGTGAGAGTTGTAGATCTTATCCTTCTCCATTGATGGCACCATCAAGAATCAAGCTCTCATCATGGATTAAGTGCTCACCAAGCCAATACATCAGAAACTTATCCTCCAATGCTAACAAGATAGGTTCATAGTCTGCCCCTTCAGGAGTGTAAAACTCAACATAAATGAACATGGGTGAAGCAATGTCACACCTAAAACAAGTATCATGAAGCACAGGATAAAGTTCCATCCCATGTGGTACATGTACACTACTTACTCTTTGCCCATACATACCCATAAACAAAACAAATATGTCATCTATGTATGGTAGCAAAATCACATAAAGGCAAACTGAAATTTGCACATGAGGAGGTAGGTCACAATCCCACATAAGGTACCAGTGCAGTACACTCCTTGTTTTGAGTATATCTGAATGTGATATGTGGTACTCCCACCACATATTTTCTACATGGGTCACTTTAACATGGCTGAAAGTGAAACCCTCATTATGTGCCTTTGGAAAGCACCCATCATGATAAACAATCTCCCTTTGCACCTCAAGGGAGTGGCCAGCTTTGGAATTTTCATTGGCCCCATCTTTGCCATGAGATCTGCATATATTACTACTCCTTGTAGGATCCATGGCCTACATACATATGGTAAGAGAATGTGCTAAATCTGAAAAGTATACTTGCTCCACAAGATCAGATTTATTACCATACAAGTCTCCCATACACATAGAGTTAGGCTTCTCCCCTTTTGAGAGAAGAAAGAGATGGATGAAATGTCTCCTGCATAGGATCCCTTGGCTGCCCCATCTCCACATAACTATTGCACTCTTGTAAGTGCTGATGTAGCTCCTCCCAATCATAATATTGATGTAGCTCCTCCTCCATACCCTCCCAATCAAAACTCTTCAAGATTAGGGAGTAGATTCTTGTTGATTACATGTAGCTGGAAAGGAACTCCTTATGGGCTCTTTGTAGTATCTCTTGCTTAAGCTTGGAGTTTTGAGACAAGAATACTTTACCAAGATGATAGATGACCCCTTCATGGACCAAGTAGCCTCCTCCTTGCTTTATGCCATCTAAGATCATCCCGGTGTGCAGATCTTTGGAGTACTCCACAAGGAGTTGAGACCTCCAATATGGATCTACACTCCTCAACAATGATAGCGCTGTAGATGTATCTATGGTGGTGCTTGCCTTGTTGCTGCTTGTTTCTTTGGCATCATGCATGCCAAAATTGTTTGTGGGAAGGCTGATCCTTCCCCTTGCTTCCTCCCACAACGCTATGACTCTTTCTTCCATTGTTTCAGCACTTGGTGAAGCTTTCCCCATAGAATCTAATGGCACCCCAAGAGGCTTGCCATGATGTAGGAATGTCCCTTGCAGCAATCTCATGAACATGAGAGAAGGAACCATGAGATCCTTGCCCTCACTGCACAAATCCATCTTTGTTGTGTGGGTAGAGACATCAAGTGAAGGGTAGGTGTGCATGCTTTCAATGACTTGTTGTTTCCCACTCTTCAAATCCACTCATTCCATTTGCAAGGCCTTCCAATCAGTGGTGACTTTTCCCAAAGTAATCAACCACTGGACACCCAAGATGATGTTGGTGTCCGGTATGTCCACTACAAAGAAGTGGTCCTCCAAAGTGTAGGTCCCCATAGTCACAGAAAGTGATGGAACATACTGCATGCACTGCCTAGTTCTATCTCCCGGAACCAAAACAGAGAACCCATAAAAAGTGTCAATAGGGATCCCTCTCCTTTGCACAAAGTGAGCATCAATAAAGTTGTGGGTTGCCCCATTGTCAATAAGAATAGATACTCTTTCGTTCATGACTGAACCCTGTACTCTAAGAGTGAAATACTTGGGCACTCTTCTCAAAGAACCAAGAGTCCCACTGGTTGGAGAAAATGCTCCCTCTTCCTCTTTGGATGACGATGTATCCTCCTCCTCATCATCACCAGTGTTGTGACCTCTCCTAGGTCCATCATTGCTTTCCTCCTCCTCACAATCATAGAAGACTTCAATATAATGTGCTCTCCCAGCAGCACATCTATGTCCTGGCACCCATGGTTCTTGACAAGTGAAACATAATTTCTTCTTTCTCAACTCCCTCTGTAGATCATTTTCAAGAAGCTTTTTCTGTGAGCTCTCCTTGGGTGGACAACTTTCCATTCCTTCCCTTTAGAAGAGTGAGTGGCTTTTCTTGGGAAGGTTTCATTTACTCTTGGCAAGGCATCTTGGATATCTCTTGTTATTTCAATGGCATCATGTAGTGTGGTGGGTTTGGTAGACTTGACCAACCCATGCAAAGGTTCTTCCAAGACATCTATGAACATATAGACTCTCCTTGCAACTGAAAGATCAGGAACCATTACAGACAGCCTCAAAAATTCAGAGATATAGGCTTCAGCATCTCCTATCTGCTTAAGCTTTGCCAAGCTTATGAAAGGGGCCTCTGGATCCTTCCGATCAAATCTTTCCACTAGTCTCCTAGTGAACTTAGCATAAGTGGACACATTGTTGTGCCCCAATGTATAAAGTCCATGAAACCACCAGTTGTGGGCTTCTCCATCAAAATGCAGCGCAACAATCTTAATGGCTTCTGCTTCAGGCACTTTATTCAGCTGGAAGTAGATGTCCAAATTTTCCACCCATGCTTTAGCTGAACAAGAGGGTGATCCATCAAACTTAGGCAAGAAGAACCTGCCCATGGTGTGGTGCCTCCCATGAAGGAAACCTTCTTTTCTATACTACTACAATGGCCTCCTCCAGTCCTTGAGATGGCAGAAATATTGAAAGCTCAAGTTATCCTTGAACCTTTGACTTTGTGAATCATATTCTACAAAGTAGCATTCCAATGAGGTTGACTCTTGAAGCCCTTCATTCTCTACAGCCAAGAAGTAGGCATTGTAGAGCATTGTGAGGTCTGTGGAGCTTGTGGCAAGCTCACCGGTGGACCAGTCCCAAATTGAGACATTTCATAACTCTCTCCTTGATGGAGTCTTCCAAGGGACTCCCTAATTCTATCTATCCTCAGCTCCTTTATTTCCTTGGACAAATCTTGCATAGCTTCCAAGAGAGTTTTTGCAAACTCTTCTGCCTCCTTATCTTTATCATTCAATTCAGAGGTATTCTCCTTGTCTTAACCCTTGTCAAGGTCAACAGTAGTATATTCATACTTTCTATGAATTCTATTCTGGTATCTCCTCTCCCTCTCAGAAATAGGATCTTCATCTTCGGAATGTAGCATGACTGTGGCTCCAAAGCTAGCACAGGTTGTGCCAAGAGTGGAGCTCTAATACCACTGTAATGTTCATTTTTGGGGATTCTCAAGATTCTATGTCAGAGATGGACTACAGAGGAATTTACTGGCTATGTCACCTCTGATAAGAGGGTGAGAACTAGAGGCTACCTGGCCAGCTATAGACTCTGCCTATAAAACTTGGAATAATCCCTTTAAGTAATCTCAACAAGGTCTTCAATGAAAACGCTGTATAAGAAAATATGAGCAAGAATAATGCAGATCAGGGCTGGGATCCCCTCATTTATGTTGTATGTGACTTATATGCATAATTTCATCTAAAACAAATGAGCTTTAGCACATTAAACGGATCTCCCAAAATCAAGACTAGCTAGAAATCAGCCAAAGAGAAGAGTTGCTACAAAATGAAAACCCCGGCTACTAGAATTGCGCAGTTTTGACTGAAGCTCGGAGGAGGAGAGTAAAAGATCTGATATTTTAGAGATATAATAGTAAATCAGATTTATATTTAATCTTATTTCCTCTACAACAGATTACAAAGAGAACTAGGGAAAAATCCCTTCAGAAATTAGAGCTGCAACTAGGAATAAACTGCAGAAATACATAGACAGCGTTATTTTTCAGATGGTTCAGCTACTGTACATTACATCTCATATCTCTGCCATATCTATGGATAAAACATCAGATCTAATACATATCTGGAAACTACAAGACTTGAAGAACAATATCCAATTGGAATTACATCAAAATATTGCATAATAAGTTGTAGATCTTAATTACAATTTACAGTGTTGCAGAAAACCCAGAAATTTCTGAAGATAACTTTTATTACTGAAATAGATTAGATCTATAGAGACATGGATCAGCAACCCAATCCACGGATCACCAAGAGAAGGCAAGCCTAACACCAAGAGATCTTCCTCCAAACTAATATCAAACTGAAATAACACAGCCCTCTCACAAAATAACGCAGTATTGAGCAGAAATTGCGCTGAGGGTGAAGGAGACTGAATAACTGGAATGAAATTACAGATCTGATACAAAATATGAATCATCTAGCTCTTTGGAGGCTAAATAACACTCTCTAATAGAGAAATCTTCTCAAAAACAACTAGATCTAAGCAGATCTAAAATGCCACTTGCTACAAAAGATAGCAGCTGCAAAACCCTCAATGGGCTAGCGCTACTCATGAAAGATAGAGCTTGGTCTCAAACTAGATAGTGGAAAAATTCAGCAAAGAACTCCTCCAATGATCCTCAAGGGAAGAGATGAAACCCCTAAACAGGTATTCCAAACACAATCCTCCACTAAACAGTAGAGAATGGTATTTGTCTAAGCAGACAAATACTTCAGAAATATAATTCATCAACAACATCTTCATGTTGCTCTCCTCCTTCTTTTATAAAATGAGAAAGCCCTTGCAAACCCTAAACCACTTTGATGAGTCACCCCTCTTCACATTATAGGCTCCCTTCTAGAACTGCGCAGTCCCTCTTGGAAATGCATTGAACCTAGACAGCGCAGTTGATTTGGTCAAAGTGGACCCAATCTTTAGCTCAAACCTCTTTCACACCTGCAAGTGATTATTTACATAGCCCAGATTTGTCTTTGTTCACATGGGCATTGATTTATTATGAATTTTACATGTCCTCCTTCATTCATTTATTCATAAAACATAAATTAAATCAAAATTTAATGTCTCCCCTTAGCTAAGGCTAAGTAGGAACATTACAGTCCTCCCCTCCAAAATGTTGCTTGTCCTCAAGCAACTAACAGGGTGAGAGCTGTAGATATTCTCCTTCTCCATTGATGGCACTATCAAGAATAAAGCTCTCATCATGAATCAAGTGCTCACCAAGCCAATACATCAGAAACTGCTCCTCCAATGCTGACAGGATAGGTTCATAGTCTGCCCCTTCAGGAGTTTAAAACTCAATAGAAATGAACATGGGTGAAGCAATGTCACACCTGAAACAAGTATCATGAAGCACAGGATAAAGTTCCATCCCATGTGGTACATGTACATTACTTACTCTTTGCCCATACATACCCATAAACAAAACCAATATGTCATTTATGTATGGTAGCAAAATCACATAAAGGCAAACTGAAATTTGCACATGAGGAGGTGGGTCACAATCCCACATAAGGTACCAGCGCAGTACACTCCTTGTTTTGAGTAGATCTGAATGTGATAGGTGGTACTCCCACCACATATTTTCTGCGTGGGTCACTTTAACATGGCTGAAAGTGAAACCCTCATTAGGTGCCTTTGGAAAGCACCCATCATGATAAACAATCTCCCTTTGCACCTCAAGGGAGTGGCCAGCTTTGAGATTTCCATTGGCTCCATCTTTGCCATGAGATCTGCATGTAATATTGCTCCTTGTAGGAGCCATGGCCTGCATACATATGGTAAGAGAATGTGCCAAATCAGAAAAATATACTTGCTCCACAAGATCAGATTTCTTACCATACAAGTCTCCCATACACATAGAGTTAGGCATGGGCTTTTCTCCTCTTTTGAGAGAAGAAAGAGATGGCTGAAATGTCTCCTCCATAGGATCCCTTGGCTGCCCCATCTCCACATAAATATTGCACTCTTGTAAGTGCTATTGTAGCTCCTCCCAATCATAATGCTGATGTAGCTCCTCCTCCATACCCTCCCAATCAAAACTATTCAAGATTAGGGAGTAGATTCTCGTTGATTTCATGTAGCTGGAAAGGAACTCCTTATGGGCTCTTTGCAGTATCTCTTGCTTAAGCTTGAAGGCTTGAGACAATAATACTTTACCAAGATAATAGATGACCCCTTCATGGACCAAGTAGCCTCCTCCTTGCTTTATGCCATCTAAGATCATCCCAGTGTGCAGATCTTTGGAGTACTCCACAAGGAGTTGAGACCTCCAATATGGATCTACACTCCTCAACAAGGACAGCGTTGTAGATGTATATATGGTGGTGCTTGCCTTGTTGCTGCTTGTTTCTTTGGAATCATGCATGCCAACACTGTTTGTGGGAAGGCTGATCCTCCCCCTTGCTTCCTCCCACAGCGTTGTGACTCTTTCTTCCATTGTTTCAGCACTTGGTGAAGCTTCCCCCACAGAATTTAATGGCACCCCAAAAGGCTTGCCATGATGTAAAAATGTCCCTTGCAACAATCTCATGAACATGAGAGAAGGAACCATGAGATCCTTGCCCTCACTACGCAAATCCATCTTTGTTGTGTGGGTAGAGTCATCAAGTGAAGGGTAGGTGTGCATGCCTTGAATGACTTGTTGTTTCCCGCTCTTCAAAACCACCCATTCCATCTACAAGGCCTTCCAATCAGTGGTGACTTTTCCCAAATTAATCAACCACTGGACACCCAAGATGATGTTGGTGTCTGGTATGTCTACTAAAAAGAAGTGATCCTCCAAGGTGTAGGTCCCCATAGTCACGGAAAGTGATGGAACTTACTGTATGCACTGCATAGTTCTATCTCCCGGAACCAAAACAGAGAACCCATCAAAAGTATCAGTAGGGATCTCTCTCCTTTGCACAAATTGAGCATCAATAAAGTTGTGAGTTGCCCCACTGTCAATAAGAATAGATACTCTTTGGATCATAACTAAACCCTGCACTCTAAGAGTCAAATATTTGGGCACTCCTCTCAAGGAAGCAAGAGTCCCACTGGTCGGATCAAATGCTCCCTCTTCTTCTCTAGATGATGATGGATCCTCCTCATCATCATCACCAGCGCTGTGACCTCTCCTAGGTACATCATTGCCTTCCTCCTCCTCAACATCAGAGAATACTTCAATATAATGTGCTCTTCCAGCAGCACATCTATGTCCCGGCACCCATGATTCTTGACAAGTGAAACATAATTTATTCTTTATCAACTCCCTCCGGAGATCATTGTCAAGAAGCTTTTTATGTGAGCTCTCCTTGGGTGGAGCAGCTTTCCCTTCCTTCCCTTTAGAAGAGTGAGTGGCTTTGCTTGGGAAGGTTGCCTTTGTTCTTGGCAAGGAATCTTAGATATCTCTTGTTCTTTCAATGGCATCATGCAGTGTGGTGGGTTTGGTAGACTTGACCAACCCATGCAAAGGTTCTTCCAAGCCATCTATGAACATATAGACTCTCCTTGCAACTGAAAGATCAGGAACCATTACAGACAGCCTTAAAAATTCAGAGATATAGGCTTCAGCATCTCTTATCTGCTTAAGCTTTTCCAAGCTTATGAAAGGGGCCTCTGGATCCTTCCGATCAAATATTTCCACTAGTCTCCTAGTGAACTCAGCATAAGTGGACACATTGTTGTGCCCCAATGTAAAAAGTCCATGAAACCACCAGTTGTGGGCTTCTCCATCAAAATGCAGTGCAGCAATCTTAATGGCTTTTTCTTCAGGCACTTTATTCAGCTGGAAGTAGATGTCCAGCTTTTCCACCCATGCTTTAGCTAAACAAGAGGGTGATCCATCAAACTTAGGCAAGAAGAACCTGCCCATGGTGTGGTGCCTCCCATGAAGGAAACCTCCATCTCTATACTGCTGCAATGGCCTCCTTCAGTCCTTGAGATTGGAAAAAATCTTGAAAGCTCAAGTTATCCTTGAACCTTTGACTTTGTGAATCATATTCTACAAATTAGCCTTCCAAAGAGGTTTACTCTTGAAGCCCTTCATTCTCTACAGCCAAGAAGTTAGGCATTGTAGAGCGTTGTGAGATCTGTGGAGCTTGTGGCAAGCTCATCAGTGGACCAGTCCCAAACTGAGACATTTCAGAACTCTCTCCTTGATGGAGTCTTCCAAGGAACTCCCTCATTCTATCTATCCTCATCTCCTTTATTTCCTTGGACAGATCTTGCATAGCTTCTAAGAGAGTTTTTGTAAACTCTTCTTCCTCCTTAACTTTATCATTCAATTCAAGGGCTTTCCCCTTGTCTTGACCCTTGTCAAGGTCAACAATAGTATAGTCATACTTTCTATGACTTCTATTATGGTATCTCCTCTCCCTCTCAGAAAGAGGATCTTCATCTTTAGAATGCTACATGACTGTGGCTCCAAGCTAGCACAGGTTGTTCCAAGAGTGGAGCTTTGATACCACTGTAATGTTCCCTTTTGGGGATTCTCAAGATTCTATGTTAGAGATGGACTA
>JAXQQM020083966.1:0-20140 GCA_034641835.2 Pinus albicaulis | reverse complement strand
CTCTTGTTTGAGATTTAACAATTGGCTAAAGAAGGTGTTGCTCTTTGTATCCTCATAATGTGCTATCATTTCCTCCGTAAAAATTGACCAAGTGACAATTTTTTTATGGGAGCAAAGCCATCGATACCATACAAATGTATTTTTTTCTAAATCTAAAGTTGCAATGCATACCTTTTGTGTGTTTTGCACATTATTGAGATCAAAATATTTTTCCATCTGTAGTATCCGTGTTACAGGATCCTTGCCCTCAAACTTCCTCATATCCATTTTTGGAATATGGTGGTTCTTCCATCCAACATTAGGGTTTATGAAATCATGTTTAACATTTATTTTGTTCTCATCATGAGTTTCCTCTACTATATTTTCACCATTAGGAAACATTTCTTATATCAACTTTGTCAAACCTTCCATGTCTGCTTTTAGATCATTCTTCATGTTTTCCGTTTTTTCATCGATCTTAGCTTCCATGTCATCCATCTTAGATTCCATGTCAGCTTTCATGCCATCCATCTTAGCATCCATGCCATTCTTCAAACCATCCATATTATATTCCACGTCTTTCTTCAAACCATACATCTTATTTTCCACGCATTTCTTCAAAACTTCCATGTCATTTTTTGTCGCTCTTTGCGAGAGCGAAATTTGTTACATTTGCTCTTGTAATTTTGATATGTCATGTTGCATTTCTTCATCTGCATGAGCCATAGTAGAGCCTTCTGAAGGCTTAACGGGTGTTGAATTCATTTTAGGGGTCATTTTAGAACCCAATATTTATATCTATTCTACTATATGCCCTTGGAATTAATTCAAATTGATTCTTCAAGCAAGACTTATGCAATTCGGAAAATAAATACACACCTTTTTCTTGCTTTCAATATTGAAAATGAATTATCTCTATGATTTCATATCTTCAATATCTAAAATTTGGCCCTGAGGTAGCCCTTTGAATCCTCTTTCGAATGCCATGGGTTTGACTCGATTTTGATTCTTCAAGGCAAATTTATGTCCAGTCTCCCACAATGACCTAATTATGGATTATTTCAGTAGAGTGAACTTGTAGGACTTTCCACGTGTCACTGTTTGCTCTGTCGGCTCTGAAATTGATAGATAGGAAACAATAGTCTGTGTACTTCTAGCCACTTTTTACATAATTCCAATATGATGCTCAGAGAGAGAGTTATAAATATTTTCCCTTGATCACCTCTTTGAGATGAAATTTAGGAGCCTGAAAACATCCTAACTTCCACAGATCATATCTCTGAAAATATTGTGAACCAAGCTCTGAAATTTTGTGAATATTTTCCTCAGGATTTTCGCTTCGTGCTCGAAAAATTTCAGCTTCTGAAACTTCGTAGAAAAAACGTGTTGGGAAAAATACTGAGAGGGGGGGGGTGAATCAGTATTTACTGCATATTCAAACTTTTTACTTTTTCATTCCTTAAAACCCATACGCTACTTTACTTCAGTAAACCAGCGTATATACGCGGATCCCATTTATGAAACTAGCGTATACACAGAGATTTAGATATGTCATTAAATCTTCACTTAAACCATTCCATCATTTATTCATCAGATATTCAATAAGCAGTAAACAGGTGCAGTAAGAACAGAATAAACCATCACAGAAAGCATCACACATGAACACTAGGATTTTTAGGTGGAAACCCAAATCGGGAGAAAACCACCGCTGCAGTTGCTCAGCCTTCAATATTTTATTATAGAGAAAACATCTTACAACATATGTGCTGGAGAAGCGCCGGACCGACGACACGCGAGCCTCCCTGGCTGGAACACAGCCTATCACAGAGGCTCAACCCTACCACCCAGTTTCTGACCTCTCCTGGAAGGGAGCTACGACCCCCCGATCTCGTTTACCAGCCTCACCTGGAAGGGAGCTACGACCCCCACGGCCCGAGGGCTACTGCTATTGGCACACCTTGGACCACGTTTCATCAATTTCCTGTTGGATCCAACCACTTCAATAGAACACAACACGAGCCACAATTCATGTATTTCAGTGAACCCTTTCCATGCACCCAGCACAAACGTACGTCATCTACGGATACATATCAACACGGATGGATAAGGAAACACGAGCGGAGAGCAGGATGGATGATCACCACCCTTGTGACCGACCCTGATTTCCGCCCGCATTTCTCGCAAAATTGTCGCGTATATACGCGCTTCCGTCCACACAAACCGGCGTATACCTCAGTGTATATTTTATTGCGCATACGCGCTTTCTCTTCGCTGAAGCTGCGTATATACGCGCTTCCTCCGCGGCGAAGTAGCGTATAGATCTTCAATCATTACAGAGCAGCATACTTCATCAGATCAGATATTCAGTTCAGATCTACCCTTTTGCTTCAGACAGATGTTCGCCTAGATGCTCGCCTCATCATAGATCTAAGCCTTCCATAATCAGATCTAGCAAATACAAGAGCAATTCAGATCTAGATCCCCTTCTTCATTATTGGTGCATCATACATTCAGATCTATCATTCAAGTGTAACCCTTTCATTCAGATATACTTCATAGAGAAGTATTCATTCAAGCTCAAGACATCTTGCACCACACTCATAATATGCACAATGAAATTCTTCTCCTTATATATGTTTATCCTTTTTCAATACCATGAGCCCCTTTTTCAATACCATGGGCCAAAACAATACCATGAGCCCACAACTACCTGGACGGGGTCAATTAGGCGGATCATTACCCAATACCATGGGTTAATACCATGGTGGTTACCCTTGGTTTTGCACTTTTTGAGCGCTTTAGCCCATACGCGACTTGGCACGTTCTTTTCCGCGTGCATACGCGACTTCCCCTAGGCCAATCCGCGTATACAAAGAGACATACTCTTTTCATCATATTTTGAGCACATTCTGAATTCCTTTCTTCATTTCCTTCTGTACACACTGTAGAAACATCATATTTTCTTCATCAGGAACATATTCTCTCAAGCACAACTTCTTCAAGTAAGTTGTCATCGTCTTCATCAAGTGGTTTTCTTTTCAAGGACAACACTCAGTATCATATTGTCAACAAACATCAGATTTACATCATTTACCAAGTCCATCAAGTCAAGAATAACTTCATCAGGTGGATTGCCATCAAGGACAACACATGTCAACAGTCACATGTCTTCATCTTCATCCAGTGGGTTGCCATCAAGGACAACATCCTGCATCATATTTCCAACAAAACGTCATAGCGAAAATTCCAAAATGACCTGTTTGGTGCAGCGAAACCCTAGAATCCAAAGCTCTGATACCAAATGTTGTGAAACCAGCTCCAAAAATAGAAGAAAAGAGATATCAACGCCTTAGAAATAAGCCACTTCGAGGGGGAAACCTCCAATATATTACATGAATGAACAATTCTTAGATGATACAAATGACAAAACCTCCTTTCTATATATAGGAGTCCATGGGGCCACATTGTAATCCTAGTGGGGCCACAATGTAATCCTAGCTGACCTAAAAATAATAATGTAAGGGCACAATAATAAAAATATGGGGGTTACAGGGGTACAACAATAACAATAAGGGGATTACACTAACAACAATAAGGGACTATACTAGTAATATAGGGACCTAACATTAAGAATAACTAATCTAACTTAGTGATCAACGAGTCTAAGTATTGAATTATTCAAATAAGCACAAGAACAACTCAATGAGAAAAAGAGATCCATATGCATTTATCTTAAATGAAAAGAGTAACTTTACAACCTGATGCCTTGATGTCGTACAAGTTTCTCTCGGGGTCCTGATGATCTGAAAATGAAAGTATTTGTATTGTTATGCAAAGTATCCATTTCCATTAAATTAAGTGTGCAAAGTGTTTGTCATGTCTTGCAAATTAAACAAAGTGTTTTTGGTAACTGTTTTTTGAGTTTATGTGTGAGGGAATGTTAATTAAAATTATTGTTTAACATCTTAAATCTGAAATACACAGCAGAATAACTTCACCATAACAACACAACAACATGATGAGGCAGTTCACCCCTCCTGGGCTACATTTTTCGGGTCCAAGACTCCCAATGGGCATGTCCTTGCTATATTATGATGCTCAAACTGATTTTACAGTGATAAAAATGCCTAAACAGGAAAAACCAGTTGTGAAAATGAATTCAAAAGGTAGAAATAAGCTAATAATGACTTTTATTTCACCTCAAACAGTGAAGTATAGCCCAATGAAACTCCATCTCCCTCATGGCCCTAATGGCTCTCCAAGCTTCCCTGAAGAAAAATGGCTTAAAACACCTTTTTTGGCTCTGCAACCTATCCCAATGGCTCCAAAATTCTCAGAATACCCAAAATTGATCAAAATTCTGTCCAAATTGGTCCAATATTGAAGAAGTTATGACAAAAACAAACTTTTGTCCAATGTCATGTAAAAACCCCACTAAATGTGGGCTAACTGTAGTTAATTCCGCTAAAAATGGCACAAATTTCGAATTTAGTGGAACCGGCACCAAGTTGGGTGGACGGTTAAATGTGGCATTAATTTTCATTTGGTGGCGGTCACATGCGAATGGTCTGCTTGACCCGCCGACCAAACCGCAACATTAATCTGAACCATGGCATTAAATAACTTTGAAGAACGTGGCCACATGACCCACGTTAACCGCGAATATTCCAGCCACATAAGCCATGGATTTTTAAGGCCACGGTTCTCGGCTTGAGGTCAAATCATATGTAGGGGGCTGGCCCCCTTTTGCCGCCAACATTTTAAACTTCAAACTTTAAATATCACGTGTATTCCATTGCTATTAAGAACCATTGAAAAGGAGAGTTGGTTGGGCCGCTTGGTTTGTGTGCACGAGGTTGCGGGTTCAAATCCATTGGGCCTCAATAAAAAATTTCCATACACCATTCTTTCCACGGCCTGGGGCCACGTGGCAGCCTGTGGGCTTGCCACGTGGCACCTGCTGATTTGTCGAAATATTACACAGTCAACCAATGAACTAATCAAAATGCACCATACATCGATTTCTGATTCGTCCAGATGGAATATTTCAAGGAATATTCTTTTTCTAATATTTTACAAAGTCAAAGTCAACCCTGGTCAAACTGGATTTTTCAAGGTTACTGAAAACTTCAAACCTGCATAACTTTCACATGCGACGTCAGATTTGAGTGTCGTTCATGGCGCTAGAATTATAGCGACGAGACCTATCCGGTCATTCAAGTTTCAACCAATTCTGACAAATTCCATTTTTGAGCATTTTTTCAACTTAGGACATGATCACCTGATCACACCTCCCAAATGGGAAGCTTTTGGACCCCAAAAGCTCTCTGATTTGCATAAATTGAAGATGAGGAGATTGAATCTCCACTCTTCCAACCTTAAACCACTGAAATCTTCCTGACTTCATCAAATTGAGCTTCTCATAAAAAAGATAAATTCTTCCTGGAATCCGCTGACCGACCGTTGCTAAACTTGATTGAGTCATAATGAAAATTTTTGAAATTCGCTGAATAACAACTATAATTTGCAGAAATCATATTGCTCCTACAATTTTCTAACTTCAAATAAAACTGAAATTGAGATTCACCTTGCCAACTGTCCTTATGGCGAATTTCTGACAAATGAGCCATGTACTTCCGTCGATTCCTGACCAAGTTTTCTCGCCATACGAACCTGCCATTCTGAAACCAGCATTGACCCATGCTGAACTTTGTGTCCTCTTTTCTTGCATGGTTTTCCCTTTCTTTTATTTTTGCACCACCTTGCACCGACACTTTGTTCTTTGCACCGATTGACACCAAAGGCACTTTCTACAACAACTTGTCATCTTCAAAATACGACTTGATTTCAGGCTAAAACATATCATCATTTACATCAGCAATAACATGAAAAGGATTATGTACAACATATTTTTGCTTAATCATCAACAAATTCAGATTTTGACTTGCATTGACAAGCCTTTTCAATTGCCCTGCATTCACTAAAGAAGATTCTAGCTTCTTCCGATGTGCTCTCACAATAAACTCTTTACCATCCTTGAACAAGTGATATGTGTTCTCATGGCGATGGAAAATCTCTTTTCTGTCATATAAATACGAACTACCCAACACAACACCTGTAATGTCAAGTGGTACCACATCTAATTCAACCCAATCAACATAATGAGTTGTTATGGCGAAGCGCAACATGCACTTCCTTGAAACTTGTAAATTAGCATCCTTGCAAATCCACCCAAGTGGATATGGCTTTGGATGAGGTATTGTCTCCAGTTTCAGCTTCTTGACTACTAAGTCTTTTGAGATAAGATTTGCTTGAGACCCACAATCGAATAGTGTGTCTATCTTTGTGTGTTAGGCTATTATCCTCACATGAAACAGCTCTATCCTCCTCTCTTCGTTTTGAGCTTCTATGTGACAGTGTAACATGCTATAACTGGGATTTGTTTCATTTACAGTCTCTTTCCCCTTTATGTTCTTTACTACCATGGCTATGCTTTTAGTTTCATCACCTGATTCAGACCCTAAGTCTTGTTCAACAGTTGCAACTGTTTTTCCCTTTTCTTTGGCCTTATCTTTGTTTTTAATTTTTTCTGGTTTCAGCTCCGGATGAAGTTTCCAGCAATGGTCTTCATCGTGGCTTGTTTTGGAACAGTTTTTACAAAAGAACTTTCCTTTCCCTTTCCTAGAGTTTTCATTTCTTTTCCTCCCTTTTCCTTTAAATTCATTATCCATATTCCCATCAAAATATTGTTTACCTCTAGCCTCTAAATCCGTAGCTTGTACACAAACTTCGTCTAGACTAGTAGGATTGAACATAAGGATAGTATGTATAAGGTAATTGTGTAAACCCCCTATATATTTCAGCAAGGTATCTTCACTATGCAAATCAATTCCAAATAGTAAAGCCCTTCGTCTAAACTCTTGAGTGTATTTTTGAACACTTTGTCCTTTAAGTTGTCTAAAATTTTCCAATTCATGATAGCCTTTTGTAAATGAGCTAATGGATAAAAATTTTGCTTAATTGAGGAAACAAATTAAGCCCATGATAAAGTGATCTTACGATGTTTTTTAATTTCATCCTTGGTCTTGGCTTCCCACCATACCAATGCTGCTCCTTCCATTCTTAAAGAGGCTAACTGAATCTTGGTGTCGTCTTCATGAAGGTTTTGTATCCTCAAGTAAACTTCCAACTGTCTTATCTAATTGTCAATTTTCTCTGCATTGACTCCACCGTTAAACATAGGCAACTCAAATTTAACATCAAGCTTTAAAAATGGACTTTTACCAGTAACTTGTGAGATTGATTCACCGAAGTTGAGGATGACGATGTAGAGGAAGAGGATGAAGATGGGGATGGTGGATCACCATTTCCTCCGTGTCCTTTCTTTGACTTGTCATCACTTTTCTTTCCTCCTGAAGAGCCCTCTCCTTCCTTGGGATGTTTAGACCCTTCTCCAACAAGCCTATCATTCCTTTCATGGTAGAGTATCCTTACCATCTCTGTCATGTCTAGGAAAGCTTTTCGGAATACCCGTTCTTCTTCCTTGGGATCCATATCTTCAGGAGTTTCTCCCTCTCTTGAAGACATGCTTGAAGTTGCTTCTATGGCTCTTGGAGGTGGCTCTCTAACCCTTCTTGGTTTTGGATTACTTTTTACACTAACCAAGTTTCCTTCACCTCTCTTGAGTTTAAGCCTAGTAAGCATCAAAACTTGCAAACAATCAATTATATCTTTGCACAAAACAAATAGTGCATAAAACTCTAGCTCCTAAGGCTCAAATCCTTAGCTCTTAATATTCAAATCCTGAGCTTTGATACCATCTAATCTAGAAATGAAAGTATTTTTATTGCTGTGAAAAGTATCCATTTCCATTAAATTAAGTGTGCAAAGTGTGTGTCATGTCTTGCAAATTAAACAAAGTGTTTTTGGTAACTGTTTTTTGATTTTACGTGTGAGGGAATGTTAATTGAAATTACTGTTTAACATCTTAAATCTGAAATACACAGCATAATAACTTCACCATAACAACACAGCAACATGATGAGGCATTTCACCCCTCCTGGGCTACATCTGTCGAGTCCAAGGCTCCCAACGGGCATGTCCTTGCTATATTATGATGCTCAAATTGGTTTTACAGTGATAAAAAGGCCTAAACAGTGAAAAATAGTTGTGAAATTGAATTGAGAAGGCAGAAATAAACTAAGAATGACTTTTATTTCACCTCAAACAGTGAAGTATATCCCAATGCAGCTCCATTTCCCTCATGGCCCTAACGGCTCTCCAAGCTTACCTGAAGCAAAAATGGCTGAAAAACACCTATGTTGGCTCAACAACCTATCTCAATGGCTCCAGAATTCTCAGAATACCCAAAATTGATCAAAATTTCGTCCAAATTAGTCCAATATTGAAGAAGTTATGACAAAAACAAACTTTTGCCTAATGTCATGTGAAAACCCCACTAAATGTGGGCTAACTGCAGTTAATTCCGCTAAAATTGGCACAAATTCTGAATTTAGTGGAACCGGCGCCAAGTTGGGCGGACGGTTAAATGTGGAATTAATTTTCATTTGGTGGCGATCACATGTGGATGGTCCGCTTGACTCGTCGACCAAACCGCCACATAAATCCGAACCGTGGCATTAAATAACTTTGAAGAACGTGGCCACATGACCCACGTTAACCGCCAAGATGTCGGCCACATAAGCCGCAGAGTTTTAAGGCCACGGTTCTTGGCTTGACATCACATCATATGTAGGGGGCTGGCCCCCTTTTGCCGCCAACATTTTAAACTTCAAACTTTAAATATCACATGTATTCCATTGCTATTAAGAACCATTGAATAGGAGAGTTGGTCGAGCCTCTTAGTTTGTGCACATGAGGTCACGGGTTCAAATATAATGGCCCTCAATAAAAAATTTCCATACACCATTCTTTCCATGGCCTAGGGCCACGTGGCGGCCTGTGGGCTTGCCATGTGGCACCCGCTGATTGGCCAAAATATTACACATTCAACCAATGAACTAATCAAAATGTGCCATATGTCGATTTCTGATTCGTCCAGATGGAATATTCCATGGAATATTATAAGGAATATTCTGAAGAATATTCCAAGGAATATTATTTTTCTAATATTTTCCAAAGTCAAAGTCAACCCTGGTCAAACTGGATTTTTGAAGGTTACTGAAAACTTCAAACCTGCATAACTTTCACATGCGACGTCGGATTTGAGTACCGTTCATGGTGCCAGAATCGCAGCGACAAAACCTATCCAGTCATTCAAGTTTAAACCAATTATGAGAAATTCCATTTTTGAGCATTTTTTCAACTTAGGACATGATCATGTGATCACCTGAACAATCGTTCCTCCTTTAGTTTAACAAACCTTCCTCTCTTTGAACCAGTATGGAGTTATGGACATAAGGGTGTGATCATTCACATGCCAACAACAACTAGTGTAGAGAGTATGTACTCTTGGGAATTTCTTTAGCAATTACCTTATGCAAGCTACAATCTTTTAGCTTAGCATCTACCCTTCAAACTGAAACATGAGCTTAATTTATAGGGAAATGGAGATAGTTTTAGTTCCATGAAGAGGGGGATGGATTCCTCTCATGAAGGGATTTGAGTTGCATAGACCAAGGGATAAGCTCCATGAGTGGAGGGATAGAGCTCCATGAGTGGAGGGATAAAGCTCGAACTGATTGCGCCTCTAGAAGCTTCCAGTTGGGAGAATATTTGACCAACTGGGCTTCTAGAACTTACTTTTTCCTTTATTTGACTTTTTACAGGAGTCCGCAGGTTTTATTAGCAGAACGTGCGAGAGTTGCCATAGGCTATAGAACAAGTATCCGCGGACACGTAAGAAAAGGCTAGGAAAAGTGCGAAGTTAGATTTTTAAGGGTTTTAATGAGCTTTTCTCCAATTCCAAAACTTGGTTTAGTAACATTAGGGTTTTTGACTTCTAAGGGAGCATAATATTGGTGGTGATAGACCTATATGGACAATCAAATGTCATGTCGACAAAATAACATGTAACATATTTCCCCCTAAAGTGCGAAGTCTGAGGTTGTTCTGAAGAGTGAAGTGCTTTATCATTACGGATTGGGATTGGGCCACCAGTAGCTTTGTAAAAAATTCAACAGCATACATATATATATATATATATATATATATATCATTTCTGAGGTAGGCATTCCCATACTCAGATCAAAACTAACTAAATGTTCTGGTACAGATATGATTTTAATATTACATCAATGGTAGACACAGTATGGGTGCAGCCATCTGTCATAAGTAGTCTATTGTATCATGAATAATAAAACTCCTCGTACCCTGGATGGTGGAAACTAGATACAGGGTCTTGATTTCCACTTTCGGAACTAGTAGATTCTATCCATGCGATTGATTGTGTCGAAGTCGAACATAGTAGAAACCACTTGATTACCAGTCAATGATGTGAACTGTTAACAAGAGTGAGAGAAAACACCAATAATGACAATGGATCTCAAAGTACTCAGTACAATTCATGAAGTGTAAATGAATGATTTGCAGTCGAACACTTCATAGAATCATTCGATCGAATGTCAATGATGCAACCTGTCATCGAAGGCGAGAAACCTGCCATTAGGGCATGAAGATCCCAAGGTATTGATAGGATTCTAGATCAACTTTCTAGATGATGAGCTATCATCGATAGAAAGTGACTCGTCATAGGAAATCCCACGATGTGAAACCATTAGATTAACTTTTGAAGCAATATTTGCAAGGACTGACTCAGGGATGGTCAACGCGAATGGAGACAAATGTTTGCAATGAATAGCTTATTTGAACTGTCTCTTGAACACATAACGACACTGCAGATGGTTTGAAAACGATTGACCTAAAGCTAATACCCAGAAACCGGTTGAAGACTTTAAATGTGGTTTGATTAACTGTTAGACAAAGGACTTCCCAATCCAGGTACAAGTGTGACAAAGTGTCGTGTTCAAGAGTGGTATACTACTTTTTAAACAAGGGTGACAACTGGATTCTTTTTCTCTCTTTTTCCCCCACTATTACTGGCAAGTACCTCTTTATTTTTTACAAGCTTGAGGAGGATAACATTTACTTGTTTGTGTAAGCTCATCCTTCGGATGAGTCCATCTTAGTATTAAAATTGAACCCTAAGAAGAAGCAGTCCAGTCCTGTTGTAATCGACAGGTCCTTTACTGTTAAATTTTAACGAGTCCAATATAGGAGAAACTCAGCGCTTTTCAGTTTTAGGGAGTCAGAAGAAAAACATAAGTAAACTTCGTGGTTGTAATTTTTTGTAAATTTAGTCTCTCAAGCCCGAAAAATGATAAAATAATACAGGAGAGAACTCTATTGACCATTATTAGTCAACGTATACATTTTTCGTCTATAGTCCATTTCAGTCTGAAAAAGGGGTAAATTTATACTGAAGGGACGACTGTTCATTTCCTTTAACGAATTTGAGTAGTCAAGTACTCGGCAATCTTTTCATATTTAGAAAGTCTGAAAAGGGCTTAAAAGAGAACTTCAGGGTTTCGCTTTTTTGTAAATTTCAAGAGCCCGAAAAAGTGATAAAAGTATACTCAGCGTCAAAATAATTCTTTTCATCGAAAAATCATGTATCCTACACAAAAACTCAAAATATTAGACATACTTGTTTCGAAGAAGTAAAAATATTGAAAAATAGCCTTTTAAAGTAAAAAATTAAAAAAATATAGTATTTTATTCATTCAAAAACTATAAAAAGGAGTTAAACAGAATCATTTTCACCTTTTGTCTTCAGAGCAGTGAATTGAGAGCTTTTGGCAAAAAAGTTCCGAAGCTAATATCGGGAGAACCGACCGTCCATTCCGTGATTCGTCAGAACCAGGTAATCCACATCATCTTACTCTTCATTTTTATCTGTTTCAACTCTCTTTTTTAGCTTTAATTTCATTTTTTGGGAGGAATTTATGTTCAAAAATGTGCTCTCAGGGTTCCACGGGTCATGTGTGCGCTACTTGCGGACCCCGATAAATTTCTAAAAAGAAAATTATTAAGCTACCGTGTTTTTTGTGTAGAGCACATGTGGACGTTCGTGCTGTCTCCTCACAAAAACTGCGAAGGCACCTTAACCGTTTCAAAATTCACAAATTCTCTTAAAAATGATTGAAGTTTTACACTCCAATTGTTTCTAACTTTCAAATATGCTTATTTGCAGGCTATTCCACCATGTTAGAGTGGAGAGAACATGAGAATGAGGCTATAGAAAATGAAGCCATGAATGATCTCGCAATAATGCGTGTGCTAAAAAATTATGGTTTATATAATTTATGGGTGATCCAAGGTATGAAAGCACAAGTAGAGTTGATGACATGGTTAGTAAATACATGGGAAGTTCAAGATCAGTGCTTTATCATTGGTGACCATCAGCTCGAAATTGAGCTTGAGGATATCTATTTCCTCACTGGATTGTCCCGGAGAGGAGAAAACATATACTTGTTTGGGGCTAGACAGGGTGGCCTACCCGTTGCTAGCTACAAACAATAGTTTTGCAGTGATGAGGCAGATCCAAAGGATAATCACATAGACATAAAAACTATATTGCAATTAGATCTCAAAATTATTACATTTATGGTAACCAGATTGTGTGGGAGTGTGACTCCACATGTAGCCACTAAATCTCAAATGCAGACCGCAGTAGAGTGTTTCAGAGGCACCATATTCAACTGGTGCGAAGGGGTATTGGCCAACATGAAAGGTCAAATAAACAGAGCAAAGAATGTAAAGTTGAAAAACTTTGGTTATGGCACAATTTTGATTTCTTTTGCTTTAGAGAGAATACCGCTTCTCGCCCCTCAGCTTATTCCAGTAGATCATGGGGAACCTCGGGAACCTCGGATGGTACGTTGGATTGCAGTAATGGCCCGCCATGGTGGCGATGGAAGTTTAGTGGCTTGGTTCACTGGCATACTTTATGTAGCTAAGGAACCAAGTCTTCACAATCGAATACTCCCCCTATGCAAGTATAGATTTCAGAGGTGATCTTGGAATGTCTTTGCCTCCAAGGGCACAGTGGGAAGAATCAGGTAAGCGAACTATTTTGATGTTTTAATCTAATTTTTATTTTTATTTTATCGTCCAATACTGATAAAAATATTTAAATGCAGATGTTGGTCCACGAAGACCAACTACACTATGTCGCTTTGATATGTGGCAAGTAGAGCAGATAGCACCACCACAGGATCAAGCAACAGAGATCCTAATTGATATGGAACACAATCTAGAGAGGTTAACCATAGATATTTTTGAGACAAAGACAAATGACATTCCTCTCCGGCTTCAGAGACATGTTATAGGTGTTCCAGGACATTTTAGGAGATTCCTGCGCAAGGTGGCGTGTGCCATAGTCTATTACCATGATCATCATCATGGATAGTGGATGATCACTATGGATTTTCATATTTTGTTTTTTGTATCAGTATATATTAGACCATAAGGTGTTTGAACCTATGATCATAGACGATGTAATATTTTTTGAAAACAAACCTATCTATGATATTACTACTTTCTTTGAGTATCTTGTTCAACATGTATCGAATGTTGTTTTGGTTTACTATTTTAATGTTGCAAATGTCTATTTAGAACACGATTAGCTAATGCATCGGCCAATGTGTTTAAATTTCTTGAAATATGTTGATATTCGATGTAATCAAACTTTCGTTCCAAGAGACGAACCTTCAAAAATAATCTCAATAATACTGGATTTTTAATTGCATATACCCTATTTAAATGTAATACAATGAGTTATGAATCCAACCTAATGATCAAACATCGACTATCAAATAAAATGGTATCAGATAATAACTCAATGACTGCGCTATGTTCTGCAATATTGTTTGTTTTTTTACTAAGGCTTACCCCATGCATAGAAACTAACTCATCGGTGGGTGAATAGATAACCCAAGCTGCAGAAAAAATATTTCGTGTACTACGATAGGCACCATCAGCAAAACCAATATACATTTGACGGGATGTCGACATTTGCAATATCAAGTAATCAAGATAAGCAGTGATAGTAGTAACAGCAAACTTAATCTAGGCACATTTATCTAATCTAAGGCACACTATCTAAAAAGTAACTAATGTACAAATGAGATCTTCACACGAAATTCAAGCATAATATATTTTAAGATAAAGACCATTTTTGAGCTTATCTAAAGAGACCCCGTCATAATCAGTCAATTCGTAGGCCCCTTTTGAAAGACAATGCTTGAAAATGTAAGGACCATGCCACATCAGTTCAAATTTCCCAGCACCTAGATTATTTTTACCTTGACCGTATACTAAGACTAGGTCACCTTCTGAAAAAACATTAGGGGTAACACTTCGATCATACTGAGATTTCACACGTTTCTTATGAGCTTCGGTAGCTAATGCAGCGGTGCGCCGAGTCTCATCTAATTGTGCTAAGTACAAAAATCGTTTTTCCTCTTCAGAGGCAGCTGGCAGTAACTCTATGGCTAATTGGAGTGACAGTATTTTGCATTCAATGGGGAACAAAATTTCTAAACCGTAGATGATTTGAAAAGGAGTGAACCTGAACCCTGTAGCAGTTTTTGTTGAGGTTCGATATGCCCATAGTGCCAAAAAAAGCATGGTATTCCAATTCGATTTGTGAGTTTCGATAATCCATTTAATCATGGTGGTTAAAACCTTGTTGATGGCTTCAACTTGACCATTAGCCTACGGGTAATATGGAGTAGATTTATCATGTCGCAAGCCAAGTTGATCAGAAATTTCGGTCATCATTATATTTCGAAAATGACTCCCATGGTCTGTGATAATAGCTTGGGGTACACTGAAACGAGCAATCACATGATTAAATACGAACGTAGCTGCATTTTTGCCATCTAACGTGATTATGAAGAAGATTCTTCAGTGATAACATTCACTTGATCAGGAGTACTTGAAAGTGTGTCAAAAATTTATTGTACTTCCACATATGTCATTTCAAAAGGACTCAAAGGTATCTCACCATTGAAAGAATCCAGTTTTGACTCTGAAGGCACTACCAATGTGTCATTGAATGGTATAGTGCTTGATGAAATCATATTGATGTTGGCAATAGTACGCGGTACGTTGGGTGGAGGCATGGAAAAAGTTCTCGTCAAAGCAGAGTCCTTTATTAAACCTACACCAACATCTTCATATGGGATAGTCGATTTTTCAACATGTTGGATACTGTCTGTAGAAGCAAGGTCGGACGAATAATATGACAACTGACCGATTTTCATAATATTTCCTTTATGATGAAACATGATTAACCGAAAGACGGATGAAACAACAACAGTCATGGCATAATACCAACTACGACCTAAAAGAAGGTTGTAATCCAGAGGGGCATCAACAACTTCCACATCTAGATTAACAGTTTTTCCTTCTTCTATAAGTAGATCCTAAAGTATTTCGTACGAATGAAATCCTCTTCCATCAAAAGCTTTAAGGGTGGTCAGTACTTGGTTGAGTTTTGGAGAGCCAAGATTTTTCCAAAAATTTAACGACATTATGCACGTGGATGCCCCCTCATCAATTACAGTACGAAAAACTCGTCTGTTTTTTACTAATACAGGAATCTGAAAATCCATCTGATGAGGGAGTCTCGGTGTAAATTTTTCTAGATCAAAGACCATGAGGTTAGAATCCTGAGGATCGATAGCTCCAATATCTTATAAAAGTAATTTCCTTTGTGCTGCACATGATTGTAGCACTTCTAACGCCGACATTGCTGAAGGAGATATCGCTAAATATCCAACAATGTTGTAATTCTGAGCAACTCTTGCATGTGGATTGAAAGCTAATTTTTGAAGTACTCCTTCAGCAGGAATTTTAATCACTAGCTCATAATTAGGTTTCTCGATATGAAGCGGATCAGAAACCAAAGGAGATACAGCTGGTGTTTGACTAGAATTTTTTGTCTCTTTACCAGTTACAGGATTTTTACTTCCATAGTCTTGCGATTGCATCACAACCATAACCTCAGACATCATTAAAATATCTTCCGATGAATTTGAAGAAGATCCTATCATTTTTCTATCTTGAGTGGGAAAAGGATCCTTCAAGACAGCAGGTGTGGGTGAATCTTTGACGAATTTAGAGACCTCAGACCAATGTGGGCACTCTTTGATAAAGTAATCCTTGTCACAAATAAGACAAGGATAATGAGGTTTCCACTTATCGTCAGATGGTTCATTCTTTTCGGTTTTCTCTTTCGGAGACAAAGTTTGTTTGTTTTTATTCTTTCCTTTTTTCTTATTACTGGTTTTATATTTAACTATAGATGAATCTACAACATGAATGTTAGCAAAAGTCTCAAGGAAAGAATCTCCTTTCGGTGAATCTGGTAAATTTATGATAGGAGAAGTAGTTTTTGAGGACTTCTTCTTACTCTTATTAGTGCTAACTAAACCAATTACACCGTCTGCAGCATGAGATCCTGAAGGAATTGTAGTTATTTAACCAGGACGTGGTAAGTCAGGAATTTTTTCGTATAAAGTACCAGACTGTGTATATACAAGGTCTAAGCACTGAGCTTGAGCAATGACCTGTTCTTCCGTAACAACCCCTCCCTTAGCCACATCCTCAGTGATCTTTGGAAGAAATGATTTGATAAGCCATTCTGCCAAGATCTGATCTGAAATAAAAACTTTCACTAAACGTCTTCTACGTCTCCATTCATGTATGTGATCTGATATTTATGTAGACGTAGATTATTTTAATGAAGTTAAGAGTTTTGTGCCATTTACGTATCGGACTGGCAACTGAAAGTGTGTTAAGAAAGTTGTTGCTAACGCATTGAAATTGTTGAATGAGCCACGTGGTAGTTCAATATACCATTTTGTAGCTAAACCTATCAGTGTTCTCTCAAACAGTCTTAATCGAATGGAATCATCGATTAAAGAGTTGGATGCGCACCAGAGGTGTTAATTCGTGACATGGTTTGAGGGTTCTTCTCCTGATTTACCTTCGAACTTGAGAATATCACTAGGCAACTTATTCGGCATTGGCAACCAATACGGAAGATAATAAATCGGATCATTCATTAGGCGCGACAAATCGGGTAAATCCAAATTTTCTATGAATGGTAACCGACGATTAGGGTCCTGCTGAGAAAATTGATAACCTTGTGGAACTATACCAGTACCAGGAGGAGGATAACTAGGATAACCTGGAATATCCTGTGCATTTGGAATTAGAATGCCTCTCGAATAACCAGGGTATGGTTGATGTTGGTATACTATATTTTGTGCTACAGGTCCATACTGATACTGCCCTTGATATGGTTGATAAATAAACTAAGGTTGGCTTGTTACAACTGTACTCGTACCAGGTTGTCCCGCAGGCATCTGAACTGTGGGTCAAGGTTGTGGAGCAGTGACTTGAGGGATTTGTTGTGATACTTGAGGGGCTATAGAAATAGGGGCTGCAGAAATTCCATTGATAGGTGTGGTAGGTTGAACAGAAGTTGGTGCATCACTTTGAGGTGAAGTTCTAGGTGTACTCAGACCAGGCTGCTGAACATTACTAGGTGCAGATACCTGTGGTATAACTTGAAGCGTAGGTTGGACAGGTTGCTGGATTTGACTGTAACCAATTGGCTGACAAAGTTGATTATAAGGTACTTGCACGTTAGGTTGCAAATTATGTTGATTCAATGATGGATTCCACACCTTGTCTACTCTAGGATACAAGTTCAACTAGTTCAGAAATTGATATTTTCCTTTGAGAACTTTCTGTTGTTTGAGGTTCATCTACTTCGTAATCAGGATGTATAATCACTGATGTTTCCTCTTTTTTAGTTGATCCATTCCTTGATGGTTGCCCTTTCTCAGATTTAAGCTTTTCTAACTGGCTTGGTGTGTACTCAGGGGGTTTCCCCTACATTCTACGTGATTGTCTAGGTAATTCAGCCATGATTAAAAATTTAACACACGAAATCAAAAAAAAAATCAACAAAATATCTTAAAGTCTCTAAGGAAACAATCAAATTGATCACATGCCTGCAAAATCTAAGAGATCAATCCACACACAAACAGTATGTTCCCACTCTAAAAACACTAGTTCATGATGAAATCCAATGTCGCGGAATTTTAATATGGAAATGGCGGTCGGAACAGTTACCACGACAACCTGCTTAATGAAACAGTCTGGTGCAAGTCTCTCCACTTATACCATCTCGAAGTGAAGAGTACCCTCCGGAAAGTCCAAGTGAGTCTAGTCGACATCTGCTCCAGGTACAGTGGGACCTTCCCTCCACCGTCACCTTAGGAAAAAATCCTAAAGTTTATAGTCACTAAGATCACTTACGGGAAAAAATGTACCTGGCGGAACAGTCTATGATCCGATATACATGCAAGGGTAGAGTAACAAGCTCAATACCCTTGAAGGCACCTTGATATAATCCAAGGTTTACCAACAAGTGACCCCAGGCTCCTCGACAATGGTCTATCTGAGGTTTACCTTTTTTAGTACGTGCACGTCTGCTATCTTTCCCAATGATATAGGTACGATTACCTCACTGATTCTGACATGATCTCGTGCTTGACTCTTTTAAGAAGAACTTCCCAAAGCAAAAATGCTACAATTGGATTTTCCTACTGCAAGATTGCTACTTTTTTGTTTGAATTGTCTTGGAATATTAATTACAACCTGTTCCAAGACACTAGCCTAAGCTATGTTGGTGGAAAAGAGCCCTAGAAAATGTAAAATATCTAGATTTATTTTATTAAAGCGTTGATTTTAATTTGGTTGTTGCTTAAGACAGAAGGTATGGAAGTGAAACTTCAATGGTGTTTGTGACCCGACTCAAAAATACACTAAATGCATCAAAATGAGAATGCAACCCTTTTATTTTCAATGAATCTTATTTAAGGGAAAGATTGAGAGATTTAACTACTTTCAAAACACCAATTATTTCAGTCATAAACAAAATATTTGAAAAGAAGACAATTTCTTTGAGAACTCAATTTCACAAAAATGATCAATTACTCATTTGAAATGGAATTCCTTTATCAATCAGATCATAAACTACAAATCAATGAACAAACTATTTCAAAAAAGAAAACAATATCTAAAACTCTAAAAACATAAATTTCAAAATGAAAGAAAAATCTAATTTTGAAGTCTATATAGAAAGTTTGAGGATGTTTTCTCCTAGTTTGTGATTGAACTAAGAAGAATTTCTACTTATCTCAGCATAAATGAAAACATCCAAAAATGGTTTAGTGTGAAAATCGGGCTTTAGTAAGCTAAAAAACTCTTCCAAATTTGAAAATGAAAATGGAATCATCAAAGTAAGGTTTGCAATGATCTTAATGGCTCAGAAATATAATATCATCATACCAGTAAGCTGAGGTGTATGAAGGTATATTGTATAGAGCAGCAAGAAAGTAGGGCAAACACTCACTCATAAAATGAAAATCAGATGAAAAATCACACAAACGCAAAATTTCTTGAAAAGAAATTCACACATAAGATTTGACAGCGAAGGTAGATTGGGGCAAACACAAAGAATCAGGTAATCTGGCTCCTAAAAAGATATTTTTAAGTTTTTTTTTAATTTCCACAGGTATGTAGTTTCTAATGGAGAACAGAGCGGTACCGCACTGTTCTGAACTAAAATTTGTGGAGGCTACTGCACTGTTTTCAAATGAAAACAATGAAGGCAAGGAAAAGTACAAAAAATAAATAAAATAAAATAAAATACAAAAATAAAAATAAAAAAAAAAATTAAAAAAAAAAAAATATATATATATATATATATATAAATTAATTAATTAGTTAAAAAAATAAAAAATAAAAAAATATTCAGATTTTCTTTTCAGGGATTCTTAAAATTTATCTACCTAACCCAATCTCAGACAAATCAAAATCAGAAAACTCCCAAAATTCAAACTGAAAATAAAAAAGGAAAACTAAGTTATAATCTCTAGTGGAGTTGCCATTCTGTTATGCAGATTAATCCCTCTTGTGGACAAGAGAGATCTCCCTAGTATTCTATGAATAGCTAAAAACAAACATCCATTTGTAAATCATTTTCTCTAGATTATCTGCAATTCATAATTATTATAAACAAAGAAAGAGGACATGCCCCTACCTTGAAATCTAACGT